>WOXC01010574.1:0-290519 GCA_011680675.1 Gymnobelideus leadbeateri
ATGTCAGCAATTCTCATTATTTACACCTACACATGCAAATTATCTAACTCATATTGAATACCCTGCAGGGCTATTTTAGGTTAAAGGGATTTTCTGGTTTGAATTATGTAACTAATTAAAAACAAACTATAATTTTAGACCAGAACATTTAGATATTTTTAAATAAAATCTCCTTACTGGTCATTCATAGTCTGGGTACTTACTCCTCTATGTTTCCAAAGCCCTTTGGTCTCTAGTTGCCTTCCAATTTTTTCCCAAGATTTTTTTTCGGTGCAATGGAGGCTCTTCTCAGTGGTTTGCAACTTTTTCAGGAAGATTGCTTTGTTCCCATTCACCTTCCTCTCCTGACCAGGGAGCAAATGGGGGTAAATTTCGTGGGAAAATGGGGAGAGGGGTTTGATGTGGAAAAGAATCCTTTTACCATTAGACGCTTACCTGAATAAAAGAAAACTGAGTTTTCCCAAATAGATAAAATGCCTGCTGAGTTTTCTGGTGATAATTTTTTGTAAAACTACATATAGACATACATGTATTAAACAAATTATATTAAACCAATAAATTTATCAGGTTTTGCCAATAGATATATTATTAATTATATTAATCATAAACTATAAAAGCACTTTAGTAAATTCAAATTATATGTGGAATAATTATTTTTATATAGAATTCAATTAAATTTTATATGCATTTTTTTCCTGATGAATTAAAAACAATTATACTTCAATATTAGTTGACTAAGGAAAATTCTGGAAATCATTATAATAGGAATCACATTCTCCTATTAGAGTTAAGTGCTCAGTTTGTGACCATTAGCCAAATGGACATAAACCTATGCCCCATATAATTAGTTGACAGCTCACCACTTTGAGGTATTAGTGCCAATCTTCTGTTTCCATCTCCCTGTCTCTCCCTCCCTCCCCTCCAAACATATGCCTACATGTGTAAACCTTATATGTGTATATATATATATATATATATGTATATATGATATACAAAACTGTGTCCATGTGGATATATTGATTCAAATGAATTTTTCAAACATTTTGGTGAGAGGGGGAGGCAAGAAGGTAGGCAGGCATGAAGATAGGCAGGAAAGAAGGCAGGAAAGCAGGAATTATATGAGTGAGAAAGGAAGTAAGGGAGGAAAGAAGGAAGAAAGGAAGGCAGGCAGGCAGGATGGGAATGAGGAAAGAGGGGAGGAAGGAAGGGAAAAGGAGAGAGAAAGGGAGAGAAGGGAGTGGGAAAGGGAGGGAAGGAGGAAGGAAGGAAAAAAGAAAAAAGGAAAAGGCATATGACTACTTTGGTGAATAGCATATAGTCTGTTTTACAGACAAAGCTCTTGCAACCAGTGACATTAAGAAGCTAGAGAAGAGAAAACATATGCAAATTATTCCTGAGCTGAAAAAGGAACAGTATAGTAATCATGTTAATGGAATCAAAACAACCAAATATGTCAAGTACCTAACAAATCATTTAGTTCATTTCCCACCTTCTCCTTCCCCCTCTCCCCCCCAGTTCCTTAAAGGACTTTTTCAAATAGATTTTCTCTTCTTTGATATTATCTTATTTTTTCCAAAGCCATGATAAATAATTCTTTCCCTTTCTTTTTCTTCACACCTTTCAAATTTTCATAAATGTTTATTCTTTGCTAAATTATATCTTTAGTTCCTTTAATCACCCTACACTAAAGCCACTAGGTTGAGTTCTTCTATGATTTAGATTTTTCTTTTTTGATTTCTTTCCTGTTTTCTTAAAACATTTGGGAATGTTGTGTGTTGAAATTGGATAAAGTAATACTTCAGAAAGAATGCTCCACTGATAGTCAATGATTCCATATATTACAAAGTATATAGATTTTTATCTTCCTAGTTATTTTTATTGCCATTATATAATTAGATTTCAGTATGAATATACATTTTTCCCAAACTCTGTTGTTCCATTTTGTTTTGACATAAAGTTTCCAAAAACAAAGCAGATAAAAAATAACTCATCCACACAGACTCATTTACAATGCTTTTTCTTCCAAGAAAAGTTTGATTATCTATTATTAACAAAAGAAGAAATATAATTTGACTTTGACAGTATCTTATTAATGTTCTTCATTATATGCATCTAGAATGGTTTTTGCCTTTCCATGTTGACTTTTGTTATACATTATTTTACTTTTTTATTATTTTTTTGATGTTTTGGCCCTATACTATTCAGTACTGCTTATATTATTTTGATCCTGCTCTCTTTATCACTCATTCTGAATTACATCTGTGTACATTTTCCTTATTTTTCATATTTTCCATTCCTTTAAAACAGTTATTTTATTATATTCTTACAACATAGTTTGTTCTGTTCACTATTTGTTATTTGTGCATTTTGTTTTTCCAAAATATTTGTTGACAACTATTTCTACTTGACAGGGTTCCTAGATGAACAGATGAATAGGTTTGTCATTTAACGAATATTTATCAAATAGACAAATCAACAAATAGTTATTAAGCATTTACTATATGCCAAACATTGTGCAAAGTGTTGGGACTACAATATATTAGTGCCTGCCTACAAGGAGCTTACATTAAAATGGGAAAAGACAATACATAAAAGGAAATAGAAAAGGTTAAGGGAGTAATTCATACAGGAGCATGATAGAGAAACTCTGGAGAGGCAGTAGAACCTGGAGCAAAATGAAGTAATGGCTGACCTGGGCATCCTTCTTAAAATGGGGCTTTCAAGAGAAGCTAGTCAACCAGAGGAAGATATTGCAGGATTAAGGGTACTTCCAACGTGAGGTATTCAAGGGTGATATGAATTTCCATGGTGGAGAAGTTTCTCTGGTGTGACAGAGAAAGTCTAGAGAGTCAAGGGTATAGCCTAAAAGAACAATCATCAGCTCTGCTTTCTAGTACCAATACTTATTTAGATTCAGGATAATTTTTTTCAATAGGAATGAAACATAGTTGATTCCTTCTTGCCCTGCTTTCCCTCCTGTATATGGAAGCTCAGTGGATAGAGTCCAGGATGTAGTCAGGAAGATCTTGGGTGAGTCACTTAACTTTTCAGCCTTAATTCCCTTATCTAGCAGCTTCCTGCCTTTTTTTGCCCCAGGGTCATTTTTGAAGCACATTATTAAGTGCTGGGGATACAAAGAAAGGAAAAGATAGTACTTGGTCTCAAGGAGTTCACATTCTAATGGGAGGACATGTAAATAATTAGATGTAAATAAAATATATACGGAGTTAATGGAAGTTAATCTGAAAGGGTACTAGCAGCTGGGGACTAGAAAAAATATACAGAAGGTAGGATTTGAACTGAATCTTGAGGGGGCTTAACATCCAAAGCACAGAGGACAACTGAGGCTAAGGGATACCTGAGATGTAGCTAGTAAGCCAACTAGCTGAATTGTAAGGTGCATGGACATCAGTAAAGTACAGAAAGTCAGGAAAGGTTGGAAGGTGTCAGGTTATAAAGAACTTTAAGTGGTAAGATCATAGCGTCAATTGTTGGTGTAATTTGTTCTTCATTTTTGAAGAGGACCAATAACATCACTGGGCAAAGTCTTGACTCCTAAGTGATTTGGATTTAAATGAGTTAGAGTTGCACCAAGTGATGAGCCTCACTATCTTTTCCCAAGTTATTGAAGTCCAGTGCCAAGACAAAAATTAGATGAATGGCAATGGCCCCAGATGCAATGAATGGCCTTGGCATCATCAATAACTGACCAAGCTCTACGTACTCCACAGAGCTTGCTTCATCCACCTTCATGTCCATTAGAACAAATTGTTATCATCTGCCCATTCCACACGGGAAAGTTTTCACATGCTTGGGGGGTGGGGGCAGACACTCACCTAACTCACTGATGGGTTTGAGGTCTACTTACCAAAAGAAAAAAAAAACATATTTTTACAACTTTGCAGCAAATGACAAGTATGATATGTAGTTCATTTTCTTCTCATATGGTTTTTATTTCTTAAGCTAGATAGCTATACTTCAAGAGTCTTTCAGTCTACATAGTTTGGAGAATAAATGAATTTGGTCTAAAATAATGGTTCTTAAATTTTTTTTAATGTTATGTCTGGGTAACCATGGGCAACTGTTTTGTCTATGATGATTTTCTGGATCCAGGACAATCCAGATGATTCTCCAGGTTATTGTAGGATTTGTATTTCTATTATATTCATGTAATTTGTGATCTGCTATTTTATGAAGGACAGTAGTGAGTTTCTGGCACATAATTCTGACAACTTGATTATGTTGTAAAAGTAGAGTTGAAAGCAGCCCACTCCATTTTGATCTTGATGTCTTAACTAGATGAGAACAAACCTCAAGCAATCAAGCAATCACTTATTGGCCTTAAACTAAGCTCTTGCCCAAGTTACCAATTATCTCTTAATTGTCACAGCTGTTGCTTGCAGTCTTGGTCAAGTCTTTCTATACCATTCTCTATGGAGGAGAACCTTGAAAAGTAGTCCAGAAACTTTTGGACATCTCATTGCTCCATAACTGTCCTAGCAGCATCACAGACAGACTTATCTCCAAGAAGAGAGATAAATACTAATTCACCACATTTAAGAAGAAAAAAATTTCTTAAACACCACATGAATCTGAGAGGATTCTAGCTACTAGGAATGTGTGTTACATTTTTACGTTTTCTCTCTAAGCTTGATTCCACTTTTCCCTGTATTTTCATGTGAGAGATTTTGTCACAGATTTTGAGGGATGGTGTTTGTAGTAATTGTTCTTACAAATGGGGACTTGATCCAGTGGTTGGAGAATGACTCCCAAATCATTAGGAGGTATTCCTAAGAACACTGAGGGGAAGATATAACTTTTCTTTAGGACCTGAGACTCATCTATTAGAATGAGACTTGAGATAAAAATTCACGGAGTATACATAGGTGATAGTGTCCTAATATGTGTGTGTACATATATACACGCCTTTAATTTTTTCCTCATTGTTTGCAACTTGCAGTTAATTTCTCCCATTTCCTTGCACTGCTAAATCTACATCAATTTGTAAATCCAGATTTCTTTCTTGCCATCTTCTTCAACTGAGTTTAGTTATAAATTGCCTGGGAAAAGTCACTGTCTTGCTATTATTAATTCATAATTAATGCTATCTGAACCATTAGCTTTCTTATGCCCTCTATTAGCAATAGTTTATTTTTGTTTTATTGCCCCTTTGTGTTTTCTCTTGTGTTAGTTGTTTGTGCTCATATTTTATCTCCCTTAGACTACAAACTCCATGAGAGTGAGGGCTGCATGCTATTTGCCCCTTCATTTCCCACAATATTTACTAGGAATGGTTTAGGATCCCAACAAATATTTGTTCAGTGGTTCCTGGGGTAGACAGTTCTGAGACTTAGGAAGAAAGCCTCTGCATGACCTAGATTGATGGACTAAAACATAATGCCTGATATTTGGAGTTCAGGTGTCTGGACAGTTGGGCCATGTTGGACTAGGGAGACTTCCTGGGGAGGCACTAATCAGTATAATTCTAGTTTCTTATATTGAAATGTTCGAGGAGACTTTAAAAGAAAGTTTGTCTAGCCCTGGAGTAATTGGAAAAGCCAGGAGATAGTGATAGCCTACTTTAATTATCATCGATGGTCATCAGCTTCTAAGTATTTCAAGGGTCAGGATTTTATATGTCATTATCATCATCATTGACCCTGGTATAACATTTCAAAGTTTGCTTCACAGATTACATAAATGATCTCATTTGATTCTTGTAGCCCTCTGAGGTAGATGTGATAGGTATCAATATTCACAGATAAGGAAACTGAGGTATAGAGAGTTTGATATAACTTGCCCATTAATCACACAGCTAGTGAGTATTGTGAGTAAGCAATATGATACAGAACAAATAATAATCAGAGTACCTGATTTAAAATTCTGCTTCTTTTAATTCTTCTATGATCCCTGGCAAGTCGCTTTCTCTGGGTTTCAGTTTTCTCACCTGTAAAATGAGATAATTGGACTATATGACCTGTGGGCACCCATTCAACTGGCAATCTATGACTCCTCCAGGTCCAGAAGTTCATGCCAAGCTGCCTCTAGGCTCATACCTCCTCTATTTATACAAACTGCAACTTCTTAACGATGCCTAGTTTAAATTTAAAGAATTTCTGTGGGGGAAAAAATCAAGAATCTAGTGGCCAATCCTTTGATAGCAAGGCCCTCTAATCATAGCTAGCCTCTTCCTTGAATAATAAAGCACACCTGGGCCCATAATCAAAGACTTTCTAGCATGATAGAGTACCTGCCAGACTGTATGTTTTTTTATGTATATACTTGAGAATATAGGGCCATCTCTATTCTAAAATGAGTCCTAGACATAAAAATGGGACTTTAGAGGGGGCAGGTCTTTAATAAAATTGTTCAGCAAAATCACATTTAATGAACACACTTCCAGTGTTTTTTAGACATCTTTCTTCCTTTGAATTCAGCCATTTTAATTCTTTGTTTTGGTTCTTTCAGGTAATTTTTAACTCATATTTTTTTTACAATCCCTGCTCCAAAAATACTTTGCATATGAAATTTTACAAAATTGGGTGCCAACATTCCTATAGACATACATAAAATCAATGTATCCTTTTCATTACCAAACATCATTTTACTAAGAAACATATTGAGTTATTTTAACATGATTTTTTTCTTTATAAACTCATTTTCCCTTTCCTCATTACTACGTTACTTGTATGTGCATAAATTATACCTTCTATTTTTGGTTTCACTATTTCAATAAATCAATCATTTCTATTTATGAAGAGCTCTTCATTCCTCCAACTCTTTAGCTATCATTTTATCTCTCTCAACATTTGTCAAAATAATTGGAGGTATTTAATAAGTATGCAAGACAATTATTTTAATTCCATATGATATGTATTATTATGATCAGTTGATATGCTTTAGACCAGGTTTTCTTAGTTTTTTTTTCTTCTTCTTTGTTAACAGCTTTCAAAAGTTCAGAAATACAGTTTTGCTGCTTAATGGTGCAAATTCCGACCCCCCCCCCCCATCCCAATTATAAGACTGGGGAATGAATCTGTCATTTCACTAGTATAGGTAACTCACAGATGAGAAAATTCCATCCACCAATTCAGGTTAGCAACTTTTCTACAACATATTCTTAGAGTTGCATGGGGCACTGAGAAGAGCCTTGTCCAGTGTCATGAAACCAGGATGTGTCAAAGATCAGCAAGACCTGAAACTGAGTCTGTTCCTTCTAAGGATGATAACAACTTGTCTTTCTTGTACTTCCTCTCCCTCCACTATGTAACCCTATCTTTGAGCTTATGTTTCTTTGGAAAAAACTTTTTCACTTTAATTCCTGTTCTAAAAGGACTAATTTTGATGTTGGGGAGAAGGTATAGCTGGGAAATATCTATATCTATATCTATCTATATGTATTTATATACACATGTACACACATCTATATATTCTCTATATGTCTATATCTCTAGTCTCTTGTCATTACATTCAGATAAATTAATTGAACCCTCCCATCACAAATAAATATACCTGCCATCAGTGCATGCACAAGTTATAATATCTTGGTGAGATCCATAGAGCATGGTCTTTCTTGCTACAAGGTTAGCTCATGTGACAAGTAGTTTAAGCTCAGTGTATAGGTATTTAGACACCAGAACTGCACCCCTAAACCTTGCCTAGTTCTTTTGTTTTCTTTAGACATTAGAGGGAGAATGCTTTAACATAAATATCTAAGAACCTAATTAGCTAGTAGATAATCTATAATTTTTATCCTCCTAATGCCACTTTGATTATATAAGAATAAACTATTCGTCCTTCCTACTGAGGCTGAGCTATCCCAGGACCATTTAAAGCTGGCCCCAGGTTCTATGTAGTCTAGAATATGCTCCAAATTCTTAAAATAGTCAGAAAACTCAGCTCCCAGCTCCATTTCCCTCTTTTGTGATCTCTCTTCATTTGACAATTACTTTATTTCAAAGATTTAAGCAGTTTATGTTTATTAATGCTGCATGATTTATTAAAACATAGCAAGATGTAAACTAATCTATTCTGGAGAGCAATTTGGAACTACATCTAAAGGGCAATAAAACTATGTATATTCTTTGACTTATTGCAGCTATTTCTGTGGTGGCAAAAACTTGGAAATTGAGAGGATTCCAACTGTTAACAAATTGCTGAATAAGTAGTGGGATTTGATTGTAATGGAATAGTACTGTGCTGTAAGTAATGGTGAGAAGGATTGGTTCAGAAAAACATGGGAAGACTTATATGAACTGATGCAAAGTGGAGTGATCAGAACCAGGAGAACATTATATGCAGTATTAGCAATATTGTAATAATGATGAACTGTGAAAGACTTATCTGATTCATATGATGAACCATGACAATTCTAAACTACTTGATGACAATTCTAAACCACTTCCAAGGAGAAAAGTGATAGATTCTGGGGGCAGATTGAAGCATATTTTTCCTTTATTTATTTTCTTTGATTCCCCCCCCCCACATAACTAATGTGTAAATATGTTTTGCATAACTTCACATAAATAATGAATACATATTGCTTGCCTTCTCAAAGGGTAGGGGAAGGACTGGAAAGAAAAAGAAGAATTTGGAACTAAAACCAATGAATGTTTAGAAAAATAATAAAGATCTATGAGCTATAAGCAGTGTGGGACTTGGAGAAATGAGCTGTTCATCAAAACTAAGTTTAATGTAGTAGTAATAAAATTGTATTCTTATGATAAAGAATTTGCAAAAAAAATCCCCAAAACAAAATAAAAACACAAGATAACTATAATATAGTAATATAGGAAAAAAACTTTAAAGAACATTTTTAATAGCAAATTGCAACAAACTGCTATGCAGGATTAACTCCCCTTTTCCACATCTTCCTGTAGCCAGTATATTGGGGAAAAGAATAAGGTATGGAATTAAGGGGGTTTTATAACCCATCTGGTCAATGGATTTTGAGGTTGAAAGTGACCATGCTAACTATTCACACTGCTGCTGTGTTGTAGTAGGCAGCTGCCAGTCTGGTTCCATCTGCTGGAGCTCTAATTCCCACATAATACTTCATCCTATTGGCTCTAGGACCTAATTTGATTACTATGGATTGCAAGTAACCGTTCATCTTCCTTCTCTTTTCCTTTCTTAGCAGCAGTATAATTGGTCTGGAAGGGAGAAGCAGTCAAAATCTTGCCTCACTGAGATTTGGCTATTTGGAAGGAAAGAAGTAAATTTAGATGGGGGCATCTAGATACTTCACTCTAGACACTAGAAAGATATGAAATGGAATGGCTGATCATGTATCTTTCTTGACTGTGAACTGTTTTCTTAAGTTATTTTTCTTCTGTGAATTATAATGAACATCTACAACTATTTTTCCTATGGTATATTGGTTGTTCTCTATGATGTATAGCTTGGTTTATTGGTAGATAGATGTAGCTGGCAATTTTCTTCTTCCTACCTAATTTCAGACACTCTCCATGATTTATGAAAGATTCCAGGAAAGATTTTTTTTTTACTTTTTGGAGGGCAATTGGGGTTAAGTAACTTGCCCAAGGTTACATGGCTAGGTTTTTGTTTGTGTGTGTTAAGTGTCTGAGGCTGGATCCAAACTCAGGTCCTTCTGAATCCAGGGCCGGCACTCTACTCACTGCGCCACCTAGCCACCCTCCAGGAAAGATTTTAAGTGAGGAGTAAGTGCTAGGATTGTTTTTCCTTTTTAGCTGACTGGTATGGAGTTTTTGGGTATGTGTTCAGGTTCAGTGAAGTGGGAATTTGTCCTGATACAAAGGTAACCAGGGTGTTCTGTCCCATATGTGTTCATGGTATGGTCCTTACACCTTAATTCTATTATGTATCTGAGGATTTTTTATGAGATCCCAATAACATAAATATTTATTTGGTTATTTTGCCAGTAAAATAGCAGTATATGATGCTTAATTAATTTAATGCCAGAATGTTTTTCTTATAGGCATCTTAAATCTCAATGTTAATGTCAAACTAGTATTGTTTATGTCTGGGTATAAAATTAGAATTTCAAATCACCAGCTGAACACTGAAATATAACCTAATGACAAAAGTTGAAATAATAAGTTGAACTGTCTATGTGAAGACCTTGTTCTTCCATAGGACCAAATAGCAGAACTTAATTGTATTCCACTTAAAAATGAAATTCATGGGGGCAGAGCTAAGATGGTGGCATAGAAGCAGGAAAACTCCATGTATTCCTCCCATAACCACCTCAAATACCTAAAAAATATGACTCTAAATAAATTTTTGAGCTATAGAACCTGCAAAGTGACAGAGAGAAACAAGCCTCCCACTGAAAACAGCCTGGAAGGTGGACAGGAAGGGTACATTGCAGCACACTGGGAGCAGAGCCCAGCCCTGTGTGAGCCTGCAGTTTTAGCCTCAGGGTAGCCCAACCAGAGCCTGTAGCAGACTTCTGGAGAGTGGATCACCAGCAGCTATGGTGGTTTCCAGAATTATCAACCCATAAATGCCAAGGCAAAGTAGAAGTTCAGTGTGGACTTTAGGAACATGGGGACTGAGAGTGCAGTCCAGCCTCTGCCTACCTGAGGGAGAAGTGGCTGAGGAGAAGTGGCTCTGCAGCCCTTGCCGCTGCCACATGGCTGCTTCAGTGCTGCTAGCATGCAGATCATAGGGTGGCCAAGTGACCATTCTGAAAGGTAATCATTCTTGCTTTAACCTGCATGGATCTGGATCACACTGGTTGGAGGTCCTGGGGTATGTGACCAGGTGCCAGAACCTGTGGAGGCTTCAGAAAGGGCACCCAACTAATAGCTCCAGCAGCTTAAAAAATCCCAGAGATTTGGGACAAAGCTATCCTCTCTGGAATCAGAATTCTACTTGTGGCAAAAAACTCAAAAGTCAAGTAATTGAGTAAGAAGCAAAGAAAAGCAAGAAAAGGAAGCAAAGCAAGCACAACAAACCAACTTTGGATTTCTTTTTTGGGGACAAAAAGACCAAAGGAAAAAAAAAAGCAAAAAGAAAAAGAGAAAAATCAGGGGTGGCTAGGTGGCTCAGTGAATAGAGCACTGGCCCTGGAGTCAGGAGGACCTGAGTTCAAATACAGCCTCAGACACTTAACACAAAAACTAGCTGTGTGACCTTGGGCAAGTCACTTAATAGGAGGAAGACAATGAAATCAGAAATCTTACACCAAAAGCTTCCAAGAAAAATATGAACTGGCTATAGGCCATAGAGGAGCTTAAGAAGGATTTTGAAAACCAAATAAGAGAAATGGAGGAAAAATTGGGAAGAGAAATGAGGATGATGAAAGAAAATCATGAAAAGAGAGTCAATAACCTGACTGAAGAAAATAACACCTTAAAAATAGACTAACTCAAATGGCAAAAGAGGATCAAAAAGCCATTGAAGAGAAGAGTGCCTTAAAAATCTGAATTTGCCAGATGGAAAAAGAATCTCAAAAGCTCACTGAAGAGAATCATTCCTTCAGAATTAGATTGGAGAAAATGAAAGCTAATCACTTAATAAGAAATCAAGATAGTATTAAAGAGATCCAAACAAATGAAAGAATAGAAGGCAATGTGAAATATCTCATGGGAAAAACCACTGACCTGGAAAATAGATCCAGGAGAGATAATTTAAAAATTATTGGACTACCTGAAAGCCATGATCAAAGAAAGAACCTAGAAATCACCCTTCAAGAAATTCTCAAGGAAAATTGCCCTGATGTTTTAGACCCAGAGGGAAAAATAGAGGTTGAAAGAATCCATTGATCACCTCCTGAAAAAGATCCCGAAAAGAAAACTCCCAGGAATATTATAGTCAGGTTCCAGAATTCCCAGATCAAGGAGAAAATACTCCACGCATCCAGGAAGAAACAATTTCAATATTGTGGAAACATAATCAGAATAGCACAGGACCTGACAGCTGCTACACTGAGGGATCGAAGGGCATGGAATATGATATTCCAGAGGGCAAAAGAACTGGCATTGAAGCCAAAGTTCACCTACCCAGCAAAACTATTTTGTTTCAGGGGAAAATATGGTCATTCAGTGGAATAGAGGACTTTCAAGCATTCTTGAGGAAAAAACCAGAGTTGAATAGAAAATTTGACATTCAGACACAAGAAGCAAGAGATGCCTGAGAAGGTAATCAGGGAAAAGAAATCAAAAGGAACTTATCAAAGTTGAACTATTTACATTCCTACATGGAAAAACAATAATTGTGACTGATGAAACCTTTCTCAGTATGAAAATAACAGAAGAAGGGTATATGGGCATATGAATACATATGTGAATGTGTGTATATATGTTTACAGTTATACATGGATAGAGGGCACAGGTTGAATTTGGTGGGAAGGAATGATACTTAAGGGGTGAATTTATGAGGTGAGAGAGGAAAGAGGCAAGAGGATATGGGGAGAGACAGGGTAGGGTAAACTATCTCATGTAGAAGAAGCAAGGGGAAGTGGCTGCAGGGGAAGGGACAAACAGGGAGGCAAAAAGGCAAAACCATATTCTCATTGAATCTGGCTCAGGGAGAGAATGACATACATACTAAATGGGATATCTCACCCTGCTGGAGAGTAGGGGGAAGGGGGATGAGAGGGGGAATGATGGAGGGAGGGCATTCTGGGGGAGGGGAGGTTGGAAGTACCTACTTTAGAAGAGTGACAGGATCAAAGTAGGGAACGGACCAGGTGGGGGATGGGATGGGTGGGAGGGAATTATAATCAGTCTTTTACCATATCTACTATGGTAATGTTTTGCATAGCTATACATGTACAACACATACTGAATTGCTTATCTTCCCAGAGGGAGTGGGTGACAAGGGAGGAAGGGAATGGATCTGAAATTCGAGCTTTTAAAAATTAAATGTTTCAAATATATACAAATACTATTATTAATACTATTTTGCATGTAATTGGGAGATAAGATATTCAAGCATTGGGGCACAGAGACTCACCTCGCCCTAATGGTAAAGTCAAAGGGGGTATGGGAGAAGATATGGGAGAGAGCAGATTGGATGAGGGGATATCTTGTTGGACTGCTATTCTGGGGTGGTGGGTAGGGGAAAAATGGGGAAAAATTGTAATTCAAAATCTGACGGAAATGAATGATGTAAACCAGAAATTAATAAAGCATTTGTTAAAAAAATTCTCCAGGAGAATTACCCTAGTGTTTTAGAACCAGAAGGCAAAAGAGAGGTTGAAAGAATCCACCGATCAGTTCCTGAAAAAAGATCCCAAAGAGAAAACTCCTAAGAATATTATAGCCAGATTCTGGAGTTTCTATATCAAGGAGAAAATATTACTACCATCCAGGAAGAAACAATTTGAATACTGTGGAAACACAATCAGGACAACACAGGATCTGGCAGCTTCTACACTGAGGGATCAAATAGCTTGGAATATGATATTCCAGAGGTCAAAGGAGCTAGGATTAAAACCATGGATCACCTACCAAGCAAAACTGAGCATCATGTTTCAGGGGAAAATATGGTCATTCAATGGAATAGAGGACTTTCAAACATTCTTGATGAAAAAAACCAGAGTTGAATAGAAAATTTGACATTCATATACAAGAAGCAAGAAAAGCATGAGAAGATAATCAGGGAAAAGAAATCATAAGGAACTTATCAAAGTTGAACTACTTACATTCCTACATGGAAAAATGATAATTGTAACTTATGGAACTTTTCTCAGTATGAGAACAATTGAAGGGAATAGAAATGTGTCTGTATGCATGTAAATGTATTATATGTATACATACATATATATCTATGTAGGAGGTTATATGAATATATAAATACATCTGTGAGTGTGTGTATATATGTGTACTGGTATACATAGACAGAGGGCACAAGATCAATTGAATAGGAAGGGATGATTCTTAAAAGGTGAAATTGAGAGGTGAGAGAGGAATATGAGAGGAGATAGGGGAGACAGAATGGGGTAAATTATCTCATACAGAAGAGGCAAAGGAAAACTGTTATTATAGAGGGAAAGAACAGGAAGGTAAAAGGGAATGCATCAAACTTACTCTCATTGAATTTGGCTTAGGGAGGGAATGACATACTCAGTAGGGTATCTTGCTCTACAGGAATGTAGGGGGTAAGGGGTTGAGAGGGGGGATGATGGAAGGGAGGGCAGGTTGAGGGGGAGGGTAGTGAGAAGCACACACTTTTGAAAAGGGACAGGGTCAAAGAAGAGAATAGAGCAAGTTGGGGGTGGGATGGGATGGAGGGAAATATAGTCAGTCTTTCACAGTGTATCCACTATGAAAATGTTTTGTGTAGCTACACATGTACAACCTTTATTGAATTGCTTATCTTCCCAGTAAGGCGGGTGACAAGGGAGGAAAGTAAAGAATCTGGAAGTTAAAATTTTAAAATAAAAAATGTTTAAATGTATGTATGCATGTCTGTATGTGTGTGTGTGGGTGTGTATATGTATGTATATATATATATATATGTATATATATATATATACATATAATTTTTTTACATGCAACTAGAAAATAAGTTATACAGGCACTGGGGGATGGAGATCCATCTTGTCCTACTGGAAAGTGGGAGGAGGCATGAGGGGGGACATAGGAGGGAGCAGATTGGGGAGGGGTATATACAGTGAGATCGCTGTTTTGAGGTGGTGGGTAGGGGAAAGACCGGAGAAAATTTGTACCTCAAAATCTTGTGGAAATAAATGATGTAAACTAAAAATAAACATAAAATTTAATTAAAAAAAGAAAATTAAATCTTATGGACATATTCCTTATGCAAATAAAATAGATTATAAATGTAAAAAAATGAAATTAGTTTGCTAAAGCAGATTAATCATTGGATATTCTGGAGAAGTGCTAAATGGTTAAAAGTGATTTAAAAGTAATCTTTTTATGACAATATCATGGCTCCCTTTTCTCCCAAATACTAAGTAAATTTTTTTAAATCACAATTTTCACATATTTTTGAGGAAATGAGAATGGTAAGTAGAAACAAAAACAAAGAATCATTTATATTTCCAGGTATAATATTTTAAATATAATTTTATACTGTAGAAAATAAATAATTCATATTAAATGGTTGGGGTGGATTTGAAACCTTTTCAGTGATGGAAAAGTATATTAGGCTCACGTGTAATTGTAAAGTTGATTTACCTTAAAAGGAAGAGGTAGGAAAAGGTTTTTTTTTTTTAATATGTGTATATATTATCAGAGATGATATGTGACAGTGGATGGAGAGGTAGCCTCTAAGTCAAGAATAACTGACACTAAGTCCTTCCTTAGTTTGTTGTGTGACCCTAGGTATATCACTTATTCTTCAAGTGAAATCTAGAGCAGAGGTGTTAAATAGTCAGCCAAGTACCAAGTACCAAATAGGTTCCAAATACCAAGGAACTAGGTTAAAATGTAATTGGAAATAATTGAACAAAATAAATAAAACTATTATACAACATAGAAAATATTAATTTGTGATTTTGTAAGTCAATATGCAACCTACTAGGGTTTGTTTTTATTTGATCTTGATATTACTCTTCTAGATGATTCTCTAAGATGAAAAGATGCTGATTTATATTGGTAGAGACAGTTGCCTAATTTTGATGTGCCCAATAATGAATGAAGGAAAGAAGGAATAAAAAATATCATTTACCTTGTGCAAATATTGCACTAAACTCTGGAGATATAAATAAAAATTCAAGATAGTCCTTCCTCTCAAGGATCTCACATTCTAATGACAAAGTCTAGTGATCCTTAGGTTGCATAAGCAAAGCACATAGTAATGCATTCTCTTTACTGCCATTTCCACCATTACAAACATAGGATTCTGATAAAACCATAAGAACTTTCTTTTTTCAGGTGGTTTTCTCAGTATGAGAACAGTTGAAGGGAATAGAAATGTGTGTGTGTGTGTGTGTGTGTGTACATATATGTCTAACATAGGAGGGTATATGGACTACATATGTGAGTATGTGTATATATGTGTACAGATATACATAGACAGAGGGCACAGGACCAGTTGAATAGGAAGGGATGATACTTAAAAGGTGAAATTAAGAATTGAAAGAGGAATATAATGAGAGGAGATGGGGAGAGATAGAATGGGGTAAATTATCTAATATAGAAGAGGCAAGGGAAAACTGTTATAATTGAGCGGAAGAACAAGAAGGTAAAAGGGAATGAGTCAACCTTATTCTCAATGAATTTGATTTAGGGAGGGAATGACATACACACTGAACAGGGTATCTTGCTCTACAGGAGAATAGAGGGGAAGGGAATGAGAAGGGGGTTGATTGACAGGAGGGCAAGCTGGGGGGAGGGAAGTTGGAAGCACCCACTTTTGAAAAGGGACAGGATCTGCCCATAAAATGGGGGGGTGGCATAGGATGGAGGGAAATACAGTGAGTCTTTCACAGTATATCCGCTATGGAAATGTTTTGCATAGCTACTAGCTACACATGTACAACCTATATTGAATTGCTTATCTTTCCAGTAAGGGTGGGTGATGAGGGAGGTAGGGAAAGAATCTGGAATTCAAAGGTTTAAAATCAAATGTTTAAAAATATATATTATTATTATTTTACATGTAACTAGGAAATAAGATATACAAGCACTGGGGCATAGAGATCCAACATGCTCTACTGGAAAGTTGGAGGGGGAATGGGGGAAGCTCTGGGAGAAAGCAGATTGGGCGAGGGGATATTCAGTGGGATTGCTGTTTTGGGATGGTGGGTAGGGGAAAATGGGGAGAAAATTTGTAACTCAAAATCTTGCGGAAATGATGATGTAAACTAAAAAAGAAAAAAAAAGAAAAAAGAAAAAGAAAGTAAGAAAAGCATGCTTCAATCTGAAAAAAAAGAAGTAAATTTTGAAAGAAATGGGGGAGCTAAATTTTGGACATGTTGGGTACGGCTTGCCAATGGTACATTAACATACAGTTGTCCTGTAGAGGTGGCTTTAGAGCTTAAAAGAGAAGTCAGGGCTAGGAATAATTGATTTGGGAGTCATTCACAGAGATGTGATAATTGAATCCATGACAGTGAATGGATTTGCTAAAAGAGAGACTGTAGAGAGAGGCATAGCCAAGAAGAGGACAGAAATCTGTGGTAGAGAGAATGAAAAAAGATCAGGATAAAAATTGCAGTGTATGGTAGCTCTCAAAGTAATGACGAGAAGAAGCACTCTATGGCAAGGCATGGGTTCATTGATCAAAAATTTGTTTCTGACTGTAGAGAGAACAATCATAGGAGGTGGTGGAAGCAAAATTCACATTATTGGGGATTAAGGAGACTATGCAAAGGCAACTTACTGAACAAATGTATCAGTGAAAGAAAGATATAGGATGGTAGTTAGATGCTCTAGAAAACTAGGAGAAATTTTTTGTCTTTTCAGTTTTGGAGGCTACTTGAGTATGCCTGCTCTGCATATACATATATAGTCAGAATTGACCCATTTCTTAGACTAGACTGTCTATAACCCACCAAGAAGCACAAATCCAGTGCTTTAAATCTTGGGCCCTCATTGGCCAGTCGCCCAATTATCTATCAGCTCAAGAATCACAGAATGTTTTAGTATTCTATTCTCTTTCCCCTGTATTATACTCCCTTAAAAATCTACTCTTCTATGAGCTCTCAGAGTCAAGGAAAGAAAACATTTTGTTTCTCATGCAAAAGAGTGGTCTTGAAAAATATGCATATTGTGAGTTTCACCTGGTGTTTCCTTTTTATATTATCCTGTGAACACAGGGGTCAAAATTTGTAGGTGTGGCATGTTTAACAGACCATCAACCTGAGCATTTCCCTCCTTGTTTCCCCTGTAATGTTAATAAAATGGATATTCAGTTTTCAGTGCTGGAAGAGCAGATGGTGACTTGGTATTTTAACAGTGACAGGAGGAGTATTAATGTTGGCAATAGACTCTAGGAAACAAGGGAAATAGATATAAGGACAGTCTAATTTATTGAAATGTCAGGCTCTTTTTTTTCACTCTTAATGAGCAAAGGAGTCCACATGACCCAGTGCATCAATAACTAATAACACACATTTTATATAGCTTGAAACTTTTATGCTAGATAAATATTTAAAATTTTTGTTTATTTATGATGCCCACAAATCCTAGTGTTTGCTTTGTAAAAGTTGAGGCTGTGTGCCAAAAGAAGGGGAAATGCTCTCTTCGTCAAACTGCTCATCTTAACCATGATGTGAATTTCTCTGCAATATTCTACTTCTGTTCAAAGTCATTGACACACTGAAGATATAAGACTGTACTCATAAAGAGGTTCCTGTACAATTTAATGTTTCACTAAACTATTTTGTAGTTTAGTGAAATATAAATAATTTCCCCTCCATCCTTTCCCATTCATTCAGGGGAGCTTTTTAAACAAGAAATCCAGTACTGAGATCTTGGGAGTATGCCTTTAATATGTTTAATGTAACAGTATTATGGTATTTTAGGAGGGACATTGAGTTGGGGAGAATATTGAAGATAATAATCATCATCAGTAGCACTAAATTCTTATTTGATTCCTAATAATAATCATAATGATAGCTAATATTTATATATTGCTTACTATGTGCCAGGAACAGTGCTAAGTGCTTTACAGATATTAGTTTATCTGGTCCTCACAACAGCACTGGCAGGTAGATGATATTATTATCCCAATTTTACAGTTGTGGAAACTGAGGCATACATAGGGTAGGTCACTTGCCTGAAGTGATAAAGTTAATGAGTGTCTGAGGCCTTACACTAAGTCCTTGGCTCATATCACAGGCTTACCACTTACCTCTTCTATGACCTTAGGCAACTCATTGTTGCTAACCCTCATTTTTCTCATGCATGGAATACACTATTTCCTTGTTTTCCATTTCTTGTGATTCTCATCTTGACTTATCCTCCTGAACCAAAGGCATTTTAAGAGATGGAACTGATCACCTCCTTTCAAATGAATTGTGACATTTTTGTTCTACATTATTTCTCCTCTTCTTCCTCTTCTCTGATAAAATTATGCTGTTCTTGGTCTTTATGTTGCAATAAAGACCTAGTACCCTTCCTGTTACAGTAAAGCTTGGTTTCTCCTCTATAACAATAGATCACATTTATGTCACACCTTCATTTTTCGAAACACCTTACTCTCTGCAATCTTGTAGGCTATGCAAGGGAAAGCCTCTTTTTATAGATGAGGAATCACTATAATTCCATCTCCAAACAAGAACATCTATTAGCATCTCTAGAAGAAATCCTAGTTAGCGTAAAATAGATCATCTGGGAAATGTCTGATTAGAAGAGGGGCTATGCTAGTTATGTTTCAAGAGGGAGAATTAACAACTGAATGGCCAGTTGCTGTACCAGTGTCCACAGAGGATTGAAAGATATAGAAGAAGGTTGCTAATATATTGGATAGACTCTCTACAGAGAATTTAATTAAATAAATAGACACAAATTACCCAGGTTAAGATGTAGATGTGTTGCACTGCTGAAGGGTATATCCACACTCATGAAAACAGAGTTCCACTTAAATTCTGAAATATTTTGTAGTATAGCTTGCTTCTGCCCCTCCTCTCCATTAAATTGTTAGGTAGCCCTGTTTTTCTAAATAATATTGTATTTGGATTGTATATCTTCTATACATGCTTATATATGAATGTGTTGTTTTTACCAAAAGGATGTAAACTCCTTGAGGTCAGTGTACTACTTAATACTTTTTTCCCCCTTTGCATCTCCTATAAATAGTATAAAACATTTTAGTACTGGGTGCTTAATAAATATGTATCTACAGATTACTATGTATTTGTTGAATTGAATTGGCCCAGGTGGATTCAAGAAGATTTTTGTCACATTGGGTGATTATAGATAGGGATGCCCAGGGAAGTTCTTTAAGAAAGGAAGTGATATCTCTACTTCATTATAGTTTGTGAGTGGAAGGAGAAAGTAAGGCAGACTAAGTCTCTGGCATCCACAATCCTTAATTGACACATTCCTTTTACAATCAGTGGTTATCACAAAAGTGATTGTAGAATCAGATGGGAGGGGATATTCTTGACAAAGGGTTATTTGGGACTGCATCCTGGGCATGGTGCTTTTTAAGTCAGTGACAGTAATTGCTAAATAATGCTCATATGATTTGCAGCTAGGCTTTTGCTGAAAGACTAGTACTTTATTTTTCTATAATCCACTGCCCTATAAATACCTCCAGCCTGCAAAAACTTCCTTCCTGAATAATACTGAATAGATGCCTGTGCCATTGTTAGTATGCGTCTATTTGATAAGTCTGGGCCTGTACCATCATCTTAATTTAAAGCTATATTATGGCAGCACCAAGTAGCTTGACTAAAGCTAAGGATCTGTAAGGATTTCTATTTTGAATATATTTCCAGGGATTATAACTAAGCTGTAAGAAAAAAAAAGTGAATAGATAATAAAAAGGGCTCCTTTTTGACACTTGCCAAGTCACAAACTCCCAGGGTGGAAGTCATACATCTTCAAGGATGTGTGTATGCATGTGTATGTGTATATGCTTTGTCTATTTTTTAGAATGTTAATAAATCCAAAGGGAGTTGAATAGTTGACTTTTTTCTCTCCCCTGTTAAGGTCAATTGTTGAAATAAGGCATCTTCTCTGGGTAAATGCTCTTATTGCTAGAGTATCTTCTCATTTTGAAGCAATCTGTACACAGAAAACATCTTATCTGGTGTCTGCTCACTTCTGGGCTTTGAATATAATCACAGGCTATCCTTGAGAAGTACCCTGGGAATTTGGAACTATGGAGCCTAGTACCATTGAAGAGCAACATTAGTCACTGATTTTGTCTCTTAACAATACCTCATTATTTTTACACTCCATTAATATTCATGCAGATTTTGTAAATATTTTCCTTTATGTTTCCAAACAAGTTCTTCAGTGCCACTTTTTCGAAACTTGTGATTTCAACGGACTCTGCCTGTATCCATGGCAGCAACTTGGTTGCAAATGGAAATTTTAACACAGTAGATACATGGATATCTGGAGTGTGCTGTTCTATAGTAATGGTTCTAGAATATAATCCAGCATTAATTATCATATTAATCTCTGTTTTGTTTCCATGAAAATGTTATTTCTACATCAAGATCTTATGATTCCATTGGCATGAGTACCCCTTGCTCTGATTGGAACCACTTTGTTCTTTTAAGAAACATTTGTTTTTGAATGCTGTGCTTGAAAAAATCATTCTTGGTGACCAGCTTTAGGTAGATGAGCCCTCCCAAGCTCATCAATACTGTTTCTCAGGTGACAGTCATAACTCTGCTTCTGGCAGAACCATGACTAGGAATTTTGATGTCTATGGCATATTCAGTATGCATAGGGTAATACTGCAATAGAGGGAGTTGCCTGCGCATACGTGTGTGTGTGTGTGTGTGTGTGTGTATGTGTGTGATTTTTCAAACAAAAAATGAGCAGGGCACTTGGTATAGTAGAAGGTACCATGCTATGGATTCAAATAACATGGTATTTAATTACACAAATAAACAATGGATAAAGAACCAATAGGACTACATATTAAAATGTCTTGCTAATTGGAAGTCTATATATCAAACTCTCAAAAGAGTTAAGTTCTTTCTCCTCTCTTTCTTTCCCTCTCTCTTCTCCTCCTCTGTCCCCGCTTCTTTTTTTTTTCTTCCCTCTCTGTGTCTATCTCTTTCCTCAACCTAAAGGGAGGGCTTTCTACTATGCTATGCACATCTCCAAATAAACTTGTTAAGAAGCAAGAATGGGAATCTGGAGGTGAGGGAGATGCATCTACTGAAGAGGTACACCATAGTAACAAGATACTGGAACTAGTCCAAGGTCAGCCTGTGAAATTGAGGGCTTGGAGATCCAAAGTCTGGGTCTGTCTTGCCTAGTTACAACTATCCTAGTTGCACCTTTGTACATTATGTTTTGATAGCATAGTCTTTAGGTACCTAGGTTCATCTCCATGATTCATTAAGCCATTAAAATTTAAATGAGCATATAAAAGACAAAAAGAAATTCCCTGTCCTCAGAGATCACACATTATGTTAGAAGAACCAACATGTAAGTAACTAGATACATGCAAGATATATAGAAAGTGTATTGAAGACATTCTGTGAGGTGAAGGCCCTAGGAGTGGGAAGAGGGAGGGGACTGGAAAACACCTCTTAAAGAAGGTAAACTTGAGATTAGTCTTGAAGGAAATCATTAAAACTAAGAGACAGGGGAGGGGGGCAGTAAGACTTTTGGGTACCCCTAAAATCCTAGAGCACTTTTAAGCTAATAAAGATTATTAAGTAAAAGCTAATAAAGTTTGAAATTGCAGTAAGGCTTTGGAGCACTCTATATTCATATAGTTCTGTATAAAGTTCATTTACTTATGTGTTATCCACACAATAACCCCATGCAATAAGCAGGGTAGAAATGATTGTTACTGAAAGAGGAGGAAATACAGTTCGAAAAGTTGTGACTTTGATGAGGATGCATTATTCTTCAGTGATGAAGTTTAGATAAATGTTCTAGATTTTCTAGAAATCTTCCACATTGTCTAGATTTTTTCTGCCTCTGATATGTAAGAAAGCTAAATAGTTTCATATAGTTAATATGGTACTTCTTATGTCACCAATATAGTTTCTATTATGCAATTTGTAGTAGATAACATACACCCTTGAATATCTACAGAAAACATGTATAGACAAGCATCTAAATAGAATAAATATCCTGGAACTTTAACAAGTGACTTACTCAAATACTGAAATGCTATTGCTTCTTGATATAATAAAAATAGGATTATGACTATGCTGACCCTAAATAGTAAATGTGAAAAGATGATTAACCAAAGTTATGTTATTCTAGTGTATAGGAAATAGAATTGAATTAGAAATTATGACCCTTGGCTTCTAATTCTTCATCTTCCACTTACTACTATAGCCTAGATCATTTAATCTCTCCGGGTCTCTTATTTACATGAAAGGGGATGATAATATACTACATGTCACATAGTGTATCTATGAGGAAAATATATTTTAAATCTTAAAATGCTAGTTATAATTATGCATTAAGATGATTTATTTGACTTAGAAATTGTGAAAGTTTAAATAAATAGAGGAATATTATGCAACCTGAGAGGCATTTAGTGAATAGCTCCCCTCAGAGTTAGACTTGGACTCGAGTCCTTATTCTGATGTCTACAGGCTGTGTGACCATTGAAGAGACATGTAACCTTTTAGCATCCTAATTTGATTCTGTATGAACAAACTCAATCATACATTATATTCTATCCTCCAATCCCTTGGCTCCTTCTCCTATCATAAATCTTGCCTAGCAAAGCACCGAACCTGGATTTTCCTACTGTCTTCCTCCTTCAGTCCTATTTATATTCTGCTGAATAGAACTTGAGAGAATTCCCAAATCCTACTGGTGGGGTGTACTATAAATTCATGTTATCTAATTTCATTTGGGCTCTCATAGTGACAAGGCAAATATTCTATTCTTCCTTAATCAACTTGCTATTTCCCCTTAGAGACTTCTCCAAACCTTTTCATCCATCTTTTTTTTTTTTTGTTTTTAAATCTGTTTGACTGTTTCCTACATTTACAATCTTATATTTCACTCTTTTCCATACATTTTTTATATTCCAGCAACACTAACTTACTTGTAGTTCCTCAGAACATGCAGCATTCCATCTCCTGTTTATGTACCTTTACATAAGCTACTCCCCATAGCTGGAATGCCCTGCCTACTGTCTTCTGCCTTAGTGTCCTTGACTCCCTTCAAGGCTAATCTCAAAGTCCACACTCTTTGAGAGTTGTTTTCTAGTTCTTCCTCTCCCCATACTGCTAATGTCTTCATCTCATAGAATGCTTTCTGCATAATCTGTATTTATCTTATATATACCTAGTTATTTACACCTTAATTCCTCTATTATAACATAAGATCCTAGAGGACAGCGAATACCTTTTTGCCTTTTATACGCCCATAATTTAGCATAGTGCCTGGCACATAGGAAGTCTCTTCATCTGGGAGTTCCTTAGACCAGTGATATTATAGGTGCTGTCACTATCCTGACCCTTGTCAAAAATACATGGAGTGATTTTGTGTGTTTGAGCAGGGTGTGTGTGTGTGTGTGTGTGTGTGTGTGTGTGTGTGTACACCTTGTGCATGTGTGTCTATTATTAATTAGGCATCCCATTCATAATAGTATTAATGCACTTAAGATCAAATGATACTTTTTTCCTTGTCATAGTAACATGGAATAATTGTTTATAAATGACAAGAACAAATGCCCAGAGTCAATTTAGGCAATTATTAATTCTAAAAATTATCTTTATTTAAACTAAGGTCATTCCTTCTTGAACAGTATTTGTCCCTTAATTGATCATCTTAAATGCCCCAGACCCCATTTTGGAAGACCCAAACCAGGGCATATTTATGCTGGAGAAGTTCATTTTTCTTGTCTCATGTGCGGGGAAAAGGAAGGGAGGAGGAGATGATTCAGGAGCATACTGGTGTATGCTTCTACATTGATTCTCCTTGAGAAATGTCTGTATATTGCATCTTCAGAGACTCAGAAAATCAAACTACCTACCACTGCACATGCATATCAAGGGTATAAGTTTTGGTATAGAATAGTATGTCTCTGATTTAGACATGAATCTGGTTGGACCAATGAACTTAATCAAATGGGCTTCACAATTAGGTACATTTCTTGTGTTCTGGATTTGAGTCCACATAAAATTGGAATTTATAAAACAGAGTTTGTGTTATTCAATTCCTCCCTTTAGGAGGAACAAAGGATTGATAATGATAAATATACTAGCCTGGTAATTAAGACAACTGGTTCTAATTTTAGCTCTACTACTGACTAACTGTTAAACCTTGGATAAGTCATTTAATCTTTATAAACTAAGTTTCTGCATAAGTCAAGTGATCTAGATGACCTCTAAGTTACTTTCTAGTTCTAAAAGACTCAGTGTTGAAGTTTTGAGAATTTAAAGGATGGGAAAAAAGATATTGGTAAATAAATCACCCTATGTAACATCTGGAGTGCACATTCAATCCTATATGGACACCTTTCCACTAAACTCAGGCAACCCCAAGTTCAAGGTATTCTTTGGGTCTTCATCCAATTAAATCTATAGCTCACTAGAATCTATGAACATATTTTTATGGGAATGGGAATCTGAAGATCTTCCCTGCCCCTCGGCCCTTTGATAGGTTTATGTGACTCTGAGAACCTTCCCTGATTTAAAAATATACTCTGCCCCCTAATAGGATGGATGTGGTCACATGGAGCCTATGGGGGGGGTGGCGGCTTGTTTTTCAGGAATGCCTACACCTTGTTACTTAGTGGTTGGACAGTAGGTCATTTGGATTGTGATGTTCTCTGATCCTGGGGGAGGCTATATATACCCTGATGTGAGGTTTTGTTTTGGGGCTCACTTTAAGAAGAGTTGTGTGATTTGACCAGATGAGACTCTGGGCAGCTGCTAAGCCCCCTGGCTTTGAAAACCCTGATGTTGGTACTTTCCTCTCATTATGGATGTAATGATCATATAGCTGGGAGCCTGTCTGCTGATCTGTTTCTCTGTCTGCTTGTAACCTCTGTTTATATTCTCTGAAGTTCAAGGTGCTGATCTTTTCCCCCTGAACTAGGTAAATAACATATGTTTGATTAAAGCAAGATTGCTAACCCATTCTGAGTTGCTTTCCTTTAGAAAAGCAGATCTAAGAACCTGTGCTAGCAGCTATCCTGGGTCTGTTAGGCTGCTTGCTGCTACACAAATGTACTTTAAATAGTCAGCCAGAGGGCAAAATTAATTCAAAGTAAAGCCATCTAATGAAATAAAATAGTAATAGGGGTTGTGAGATGATATTTTCCTCATAGACTTATGGCATATTCTCCCAGTCATACATACACTTAGGTAATATACATGGAGAGGCATACATGAGGTATACATATTTATAGAGAGGCACACAGCCTAGGAAATGTGGAATTCAGAGATATTTAAAGACCAGTGAGTAGACTGGTATAGTATGATCAAAGAGGACATGCAGAGAAGTAAATTTTAAGAGGACTTGCAAAGTAGGAAGGTTGTCAGATTGTGAAGAGCTTTAAATACCAAACATGATTTCATATTGATACTGGGGGTAATAGGAAGCCATTAAAGAGGCAACATGGTCAGAATTGCATCTTAAGAAAATCACTTTGGCAGCTAAGGGGAAGATAGATTAGAGTCAGGGAGAGATTTAAGGTAGGGAAACTAACCAGAGGGCAACTTCAAAAATCCCAAAGTGAAGTAATGAGGACCTATACCAAGACGGCAGCTTTGTGAGTAGAAATAAGAGAATATATATGAGAAATGCAATGAAGGTATAGGCCCAAGATTTGACAGCAAATTAGATATTTCATGTGAGAGTGAGTGAGAAGTTAAAAATGACAGATATTCTGGGCTTTTATGTGTTGGGGAATAGTGTTTTCTTTGATGGTAATAGAGAGTCTTGGAAAAGGAGAATGTTGTTGGGAGAAAGGTAATTCAGTTTTGGTTTTAGTGAGTTCAAGGTCTCTGTGATATATCTAGTTCTGGATGTCCAAAAGGCAGTTGATGATATAGGACTAGAGCTCAGGAGAGAGACTACTATTGTATATATAGATCTGGCAGTCTGCATAGAGATGATAACTAAATAAACAGGAGATGATATCAGGAGAAATAATATAGATGGAGAAGAGAAGAGTACAGGATAGAGTCTAGGTGGCACCTGTGGTTAGTGGGTATTACATACACAAATAATTAACAAAGAAGAATGAGAAATAGATGGGAGTAGAATCAGGAGAGAGAAATGTCATGAAAACCTAATGTGGCAAGAGGATCCATGAAGAAAAGGTGATTAACATCCATTGCTACAGAAACATCAAGAAGGATAAGGATTGAGAAAAGGCTATTTGGCAATTGAGATATCACTGGAAACTTGGTGAGGGAAATTACATTTGAATGTCAGCATGTGAATTCAGATTGTAGACAGTTGAGAAGAAGATGAGAGAAAAGGTAGTGGAAGTACCTAGATGGTTTCTCAAATAATTTTTTTTGAGAATGGAATAGGAGAAATGGGATGGTAGCTAGGAGTGAAACTCAGACAAGAATTTTTTTAAGAATGGGAAGATTTGTGTGTGACATTTTTCAAATGGTTAATTCTACGGAATCATTTTCCCTATCTTTTTATTTATAATTTTAAGAGATAGATATCTGGGAGAGGGAGAAAAGAAGCAGTCAAATAGCGGAAATGTAGGTAGTATAAAAAGATATCAATAAAGTTCATTAAAAAAAAGAAATTATCTTTTCTAATTAAATTACTAAAGAACACGATCTTATTTGGTCATCCAGTTAAATTCGGTAGTACTAATAATCTTCCATGATTTTATTTTGTTTTTCTTACTACTCATCTAGTACCTTTTGTTTGTGATAACTATATTTTAGTTGCCAAATAATTGGTTGTATTTTAGTTATTGTGTACATGCCTTACTCTTCTATTATTCCAGATTTTTAAGGGAAAGATCTGTGTCTTTCACTGCTTAGGACAATACCCTACCCATAAAAACGAGTACATGTGTAGAAGAAAATATTATTTCTTACTTAATTTTGAGTTAACATCAATTTCAATGTTAGTAGAGTGTTGAATTTTTAATTTAATATTCTTCTAGCCAATCATTATACACTAGAGGTGAATATGAATTCTTTTGGAAAAGAAATGGGTATACCTGAACCCGTACCAGCAAGAGGCACATTTTCCAGCTGTTTCTCACTCTATCCAGTCATAAAAGATGGAGTATCTCTTGGCAAGAGAACACTAAATTTATGACTGTATAGGAACCTACTGATTTAAGTTTCTTCTATACCTGTAATATATAGGACATAAAGGTAGATTTATAAAAGGTTCTCGGGAAATTTTTCAAATAGATCCATTTTATAAATCGATATTGATTTTCTTGAACTATATTGGTAAAGCTAGAAGCCCAAAGCATATTTTGTTCAATTTGATCCCGAGTTAGTGAACTGTTTTGAAGATTAGAGCATTAGTAAAATGTCTCTAATTATTGTTTTCACTGGTTTTGTTATTTCACAACATTATTTAACCTTTGGCTTGCTCACTGACTACTTAGGAAGGCCAATGGAAAAACTCAGGTAAATAGAAGATGACAGTTTCCTGACTGTAAAAATTCTATAATTTTATAGTGGAGAGGCTCATTTCCTTCAAATTTGTTCCTTGCATTAATATAATCTTAGTTCTCTGTAAATTAAAATCTATTGAAACATTTATACCAATATATGCAATCATTTAACTATATTCAATTCAATAAGCATTTATTATGCTTACTATTAATGATCATGCATGTAATTGTGTTTGTTTCATATTATAATTTTTGAATGATTAAGTTAAATGAAATAAACTTATGCTGTTGTTTAATGTCAGTGGGAGAGAGATATATATTTACAGAGTCTAACTCAGGATGGGTAAAGTATTTGAGGAATAAAATAAGAATCATAGAATGTTAGAACTTGAAATGCCTTAAGATATCATTGAAATCTGAGATTGTAGAGATGAGGAAATGGAGTTTGAGAGACTCAATAACTTGCCCAAGTTCACCTAGCTATTAGAGATAGAAAGTTCTGTGTTCAACAAACTGTATAGAGTTGTAGACAAATAGTTGATGGGGTACTAATAGGAGACTGCTCCCCTTCATCTGTCCAGGAAACTTAACTCTTACGGTCCTAAAATTTTGGTTTAAGCATTAAGTAGACAGATCATATCAATTGTTTAATGCAAGAAACAGCTCAGGAGAAAATGGCAGCAACAACTTTGCAGAGGAAGCAGCAAGTAGAAGCTTTATAGTCCCAGGAGACCTGCAGTTCTGCAGACAAAGAGAAAGAGGAGTGGAACATAGCCAGCATGCTTAGCTGTAGGGCCATGAGGGCTGTCTTACTTAGAGTATAACCTTAGTATCATAAATTTTCCAGGGTCTGTTTTCTCTCCACTCATGGTATGGGTGATTGTATCCTTCTATATCTGGGGATTATCCTTTGTTTATTCTGTCTTAATCAAAGTGTTCTTATTTAATAAATGATATTTCATCTGTAGTAGAGAATGCACTGGGTGAAGGCTCAAAGTGTATTTGAATAATTATGGTTGTTCCAAATACAATATACCAAATCTGGGACATTGCTACACAAACTATAAAAATAGAGATGTCAGAGAGGGGAGCATGTTTTGGGATAAGTGTAGCAAAAGATATTAATAATCCAACATGAAAAGCAGGTGAATAATAATTTCCAGATAAAAGTCTCAATTATTTACTGTGAATTTGGGACAACTACTTAAGTTGGTAAGGCCCCCAGAATATATGCCAAGAATTAATTTACTAGGCATTGCTACCCCACCTGGCCCATTCCCCAACCCCAAGCTACTGACTTGGGACAGTAAGAGTTGAGTTTCCTGGACAGATGATAAGGAGCAGTCACCTATTAGTACCCCATTGACTCTTTGTCTAAAACTCTCTATAGATTTGAGCTTTGGAGGCCTTGGATTGGAGAACATAGCTTATTGCATGCCTGAGTCATTAGTTTTCTAGGGAGCTAGGGATGAAGAGGGTAGGGGAAGCGGCCTATCTTGTTCCCGATTGGCATCTGTTCCCTTCTCATCGACTGCCACCATTGTGTGACAGTGTCACTCTTTAGGAGCAGTTCCCTCTCTTTTTGCCTTGAATTTACACTTTTTTCTTCTGCAGGTAAAATAGAGTCTTTTAAATAAAATATACTGTTTATATTTCTGTTTCCAAACCTGTTGAAACAGGGAAAAAAGTTAATCAAATGGATAATTTTCAGTTGGAGCTTTTTTCATATGTCTATTCATAAGTTGGATTTCTTTCTTTGATACCCTTATCTTATCCTTTTCTATCCCAGGGCTACAGATCACTTCCTTGACATCTCCTGCCATGCCAACAACCATACCACCATGCATTCCCCAACTTTTTTTGTTTGTTTGTTTGTTTGTTTTTTTAAGCAATTGGGGTTAAGTAACTTGCTCAAGGTTACATGGCCGGCCAGCTCTCTTACTCACTGTGCCACCTAGCCGCCCCACCCCAACCTTTTTAATTTCCCTTTATGTGTTATCTTCCCCCATTTAGAAAGGAAGCTCCTTAAGGGCACTGTCTAGCATTCTTTCACTATTATCTACAGTTCTCAGCAGAGTGCTGAGAGAATATAAGTACTTAATTAATATAATATGTACTTAATTCTCAGATTGTCCTCCATTCCTGGAATATACTCTCTCCTCACTTGCAGCTCTAGGAATCTTTAACTGCTTTAAAGACTCAATTTAAGTGATACTTTCCACCCCACCTACATGGTTTTCCTAATCCCATAACTGCTAGCATTCTACCTCCCTAAAATGCATTCTATATATTTGGGATGTATTCTGTGAATATCTATGTATTTACACATTGTATTTGTTTCCTCAGCACTTAGATTTATACTTGGCATATAGTTAGCTTTTAACAAATTCTGATTAATTTATTGTTCATGGATGGACTGATGGCAGAAATGTTGCATTCAGCTAGTGAAATGTAACTTTCTTGATGACAAGAAATGTTCTGTTTTTGTCTTTGTGTTCCTATCGCTTACCATTGCATCTTACAAATTCTTGTAATAAGCCAAGGCTTATTGAACTGTTGAATTTAATTGGTAAATTTCTAGATCATGGGCTTTTAACCTAAATATGAGCATTTATTGTTTAGTATGCCTGGAAACAATCTGAGGAAATGACTACTTATTTATAGAAAGATACCTCTGTTCTCATGCCTGAATCAGACATTATTGGGGTTTTTGTGCCAGGTGACTGGCTTACATGATATTTGATGTTTTTCCAAATGGAAATAGCCCTACATGTTTGTTGGTACTCTTTGTTTATATTTAAAGAGTGACTTGTGATGCAATGGCAAGAGTTCTTTAGAGTCAAAAGGCCTGAATCTTTATCCTTGCTTTGCCCCTCACTAGTCATGAGATCTTGGGGAAATTAGAACATGTATTTGAGGCACAATATCCACATATATGAAATTGACATGTGACCTAGTACTACTGATGTCACATGATTTCCATGAGGCAAATACTTAATGGAGCATATGAATGTGAGTTATACTAATATGAACTGTCCTGGGGAATCTGGGATAGCATGTCTATGTTTAGCTGCAATTCTTTTCTCCTATTAGATTACATTTTCCCAAGAATTCTCAAATAGAATGTGAAAGTCTTTAAGAGATTTAAAAAATTGTTTTGAACTGTACATTTACATTGCAGCCATTCTATAGAAGGAACATTTTTCTCTTTGCTTTTTTTTTTTTAATAGTAAAAGTTCCAGACTATTTGCTATTCAGTGATTTTCTCCATCAAGGGCTTGTAAGATTTTTAACTTAGGAAGAATCCTTCAAAGAAAAGAGTTTCTACTAAGATTTCAAACCAGTTTTTTGGCTTCTGTGCTCTTTACCTCTTGTCATTTAAGCTTAAAATGTTGAAAGGAGGTGGTGATATGAAGCAAAGGAGACAGATGGCGTATGGGGAGAAAAGAGCACAGGGAGCATTGCTACTGCCGGGAAGTTAATAGTCTTGGGAAATGGAAAATTGACGGGCTGCCATGTGAGTGTCTACCTCAGTCTTTTATGGGAGGAGATAAAGAACAGGGAAAAGGCAGCAATTCAGGTGGTTTTTAAATTGCAGGATGGTGGGGATGTGGAGTTACACAGTGGGCATACCTTTTCTTCTGTTCTATTCATTCATCCTTACACTGAAGTCCTATTCTGATGCCTCATTGTGGTGTGGGAGGGATCCTGGGTCATTGGAGGTTAAGCCATCACAGCACAAAATCTGGCAGATCCTGCAAGCTAGGAAGGTTTTGAGTATAAAATAGTGATGGAGTTTCTGTCAGCTGTGAGCTAGCCTCATTAAGTTTCCAGAGTCCTATTATCATGATGATTGCTCACCAAATAGAGATTTTTATTTTTTTCTTCTTGGTCACAGTAACTGGTGGATATCATCTTCTAAGAGTTTTGATGTATATGTTTACATATGTATATGTGTATACACATATCTATATCTATATCTATCTATCTATCTATCTATATTCTAAGTTGTTATCAAGATCATGAGGTTATAGATTTAGAGCTGGAAGGTACCTTAGAGGTCATCAAGTCCAACCCCCTCATTTAAGAAATCAGGAAACTGAGGCTAAGAGAAGGTAAGTGTCTATCACTGCCCAGGGTCACACTGTTTTTAAATGTCTGATATTTGAGTCTGGATTTTTCTATGAACAAGTACAATGTTCTATCCATTAAACCAAAAATTATTTAAAATTATCTCCAATTATATATATATATGTATATATACATACATATATGCATGTGTGTAAGTATATGTATATACACACTATATACACACATATACATACCAATACACACATATACACATATGGTACATAGTTGTTCACGTGCTATCTTCCTAATTGGACTATGAACTCCTTGAAAAAGAGTACAAGTTTTATTTGTTTACCTTTGTTATTTTTACCCTAGAACTTACCCACTATCTGTTCCATAGCAGGTGCTTAATAAATACTTGTTGTTGACTTGATAATTTGAAAAAAAAAATGCACCACATTCCATAGTTAAGTATAAGGGGAGGCTTTTTTCCAACGGGAAAGTTGTCATTATAGTCATAGTGCCTGGAAAACTACCTTGTATATAGATAATACTTAATGCTTATTGAATTTGATTGCATGAGGCAAGATCTGCCCTGGTAAGTGCTTAAGTGAAATTAATTTGAACAAATAAAATATTTGCATACACTTATTCTTAAGTATGTCTTTTTAATAGCTATTTCTGGATCTCATCTGCATGTTCAACAGGATATTTATTGAAAGAGATATATGGAAAGGAAATGACTATTCCTGGCCAAATAGAGGATATTCAACAAGGATCCTTCAGCACTAACTTGGTTACATTCCTTGACCCAAATATTTTCCAGATGTCATGGAAACACATCTGGTCAACAATGAGGGTTGTGGCAATTTCTGTAGTCTTGAGACTATGAGTCTGATGGACCCCATCTCCGTGTTCATGGGCCTTTTATGCTCTTAGGTGACCAGGAAACTATACCAGTATGGTCAGATACAACAAGGAAGCTGACCCAATGGTGGTTCAGTTTTATCTACTCTCCTGGATCAGTCAAGGCCTGGGGACAGCTTCAGGGAAATATTAACCTAGCTGAGGGAAGGGATTAGGACATTTCTCTCACCACAATACACATATTTCTTTACATATGCACATACATAGGTAGATGTTTGGATATATAATTATGTTGTATATATGCATTTATGGTTTCATTATCAATATTTATATATGATGGTGTTATATAGAGATAGTTTAAGTTTTGATAATATGTAAATAATGGTTCTATAATACACACACACACACACACACACACACATATATATATATGTAAATACACCCATCCATATATATAGGACCATTATCAATAAAGTTTTTTATAATGCAATTATATAATTGATTAACATCCCTGTCTTGTGTTTGCAACTGAGAGTGATCTCAGCTGTCATTCCTTTTGAAATTCTCTTGTAATGGGGGAGAGACTACTGGTACCAATTCTTTTAGCTGATTGCTTTTATTTATTTATTTATTTGCTTTTTGGAGGGCAATTGGGGTTAAGTGACTTGCCCAAAGTCACAAGGCTAGTACTTGTGTTAAGTGTATGAGGCCAAATTTGAGCCACCCTGAGCTGATTGAATTAGATAACAGAAAGGTTATTATTAACTTTTATCTCTTGATTATCTTAACTAAAAACATGATAGAGAGAAATGAAAGCCACACATGTACTATTCAGTAATATTTTAAAAAATGGTTATACCTCATTGGGCATTTGTTCATCATTTTCTTTAAATAGCTAAAATTCATCTGGTCTATGACTACCTCCATTGCAACAAAAGCTATAATTCACAAATTAAATTCCAAGATAAGGTTCCTACTTTCTCCCTCTGTCATCCTTACCCTGGGCAGAGAAGGATAATCTGAAGCATTTTTTGTGTTCTCCCTGTTTTATAGAGGAATGTCTGAAATATTCTTTGTGTACTTTTACCTGTTCAAATACTTTTCTTCCTTCTAATCACTTCCTTCAGGATACCTTCCTTGATCACCTGAATTATAAGAGATTCATTCTTCTTAAATTTTCTGGTAGTACATTGAAATTCTCCTTTCCCCTGACTCAGTGTATATTTTAACATATGTATTTGTCTACAGGTCTTAAAGACTATGTGATTGATTGTAAACTCCATGAAGGAAAAGGCTACTTTGTTTTTCAACTATTCCCTAGGCATCTTCTATAGGACCTTGCACATTCTAGGGCATTAATAATTATTTGTTAAATCAAAATGGTGATTAACTAGCTAAAAGCTGTCTAATTATTGAAGGTAGAATGTTCTATACTCAGTGAGAACAGATTAAGATTCTTGTTTCTTTCAATATTCTCTTGATATCTTAATCACATTTTGAAAAAAAATCCACTACATTCAGATTCATAGTGACAAAAATGTTCACTTGGTGGGAACTACTGAATAAGGCTAAACTAGAGACATAAAGCACCCTTACATATACAGTAAGCATACCTGGGGGAATCTTGTGCATCATGAAGCAGCCTGAGCCAATAGGAGAGGACATAATTCCATTGGTCCCATGGGTGGTAATATAAACATTGTGTTCTAAGGTTTATTTTTTCTTTTTTTTTCTTTTCTTTTCTTTTTTTTTTTTTTTTTTGGAGGGCAATTGAGTTTAAGTAACTTGCCCAACGTCACACGGCTAGGTTTTTGTTTGTGTGTGCGTTAAGTGTCTGAGGCCGGATCTGAACTCAGGTCCTTCTGACTCTAGGGCCGACACTTTACTCACTGTGCCACCTAGCCACCCCCTGTTTGTTTTTTTATAAAGACTAAAGAGAAGCATAACCTAAATTATGATTATCACAGTTGCTAATAGCAAGATCTGTATTTATTTTTACATTTTTTAGAATTAGTTCATATGTCTATTTTTCATGCTGGGTCCATTCATTATGTATAAAGATATTTTTTCTTCTCTCCCTCCCTTCCCCATTCTATTCTTTCTTTGGCTCCAACACAAGGAAGTCAGACCTTCTTCAAGAATGGGTTTTTTCTTTTCCAGTAATTATCTCATATTTTCTTCTTATGTTTTTTAAATGTAGACTATCCTTCTTCTAATTACATTGTCCTTAGTGATTGCTTTTGTGTCTGACCCCCCCCTTCTCAACTTGTGCATTAGGACTTCATAAGGATATTCTTTTAACAGAGGGCAATCCCATGGAAAATGAACCCTGGCTTCATGGAGATGGATTGTGCATTGGCATCTTGTTCTGGGATAATGTAGCATTCTGTTTTTAATTCTTGTATCTGGGATTTGTGTCAAAGAATGTTGGAAAGTGATTGAGGAAGAGACTTCTACTTGTCGCTTTTTTTTTTAAAAGCAATTGGGGTTAATTAACTTGCTCAAGGTTACACAGCCAATCATCATTTATATGTGGGTGCTCATTTTCTGAGGCCAGGACTGATCCTGGGTCGTCCCGACTCCAGGGCCAGCACTCTTACTCACTGCACCACCTAGCCTCCCCTCTACTAGTGGCTTTTAAGGAATAAGGAGAGACAGCTCATTATCTCTTTCAAGGTGTCCTCTTTTCCAATGCCAGATCCTCCTGCTATGTGTAGAAAAGAGGTGTGGGAACATATTTCATGTCCTTTCTCCTGGAAGCCATAAACATTGTGAGGACATGGCAACAAGAATATATGCTTGCTTAGTCAAACCAAAGACTGAATTTCAAGCCCATTGCTGTATTTCCCAGAGTCGTGATGATGAAAAGTGATCCTGGAAAATGGAAGTTTATAGCTCTGATGGTAGTCCCAGAAGTTCAAGAGATCAAGAGTTCCTGAATTGAATGATGGGTAACCACAAAGAGATGATTCCTGTAAGAACTTCTTGGAGACGAACCCTAGTCTCATGAGGACTTTATAGTAGAAAAAAGAAGATCAAAGGGACATGTCCTGCTAGGCAGAACTGTCTTTGTGAGTTTGTTGGAGGGCACACATATGAAATGAGTATGAAATAAATGTTTAAGAATATTTGTACACATTTTAATATTCTGTGATGGATTTCTTATTCATGTTTTAAACACTTATTAACGTGCACTTATAAGTCCTTTGGGTTTCAAGCATTTCCTTTGTGGTAGAGGTATAATAGCTGTTCAACGCCTAACTATTACTTTGTACAGTGGATAACTTCATAGGTGGGATCCTGCTAATACTTTTTAGGGGAGAATCAAGACATGGGCTATATCTAAGTTTTATGTAGGAGATACTTCTCAGAACTTAGGATGTGGGGTCAGAAGCCAGAGAAAGAAAATGCCAGAAGCAGGGAGAGAGAGCCTAATCAGCTCTTTTAGAGGGCAGACTCCCCATGGACATTTTTACTTAATTTTCATAGCAATAAAATTAGACAATAAATTATAAAATGGATTTATTCAGTCATAAACAATATTTTAATACCCCCCCTTTATCTGTTCTACCTAGGTAGTAGGTATTGGTCATTATTTAATCATAACCACAAACAAAATATGGAAATCATCTTCCAGGTGTGAAGATCATTCATCTAAATGTACGTATTAGAAGCTATAGTGGCTTTATGTCATAACTACTCTGGGGACTTAGAATATTAGAATCCTAGAGCTGGGGTTATGGCATAGTAATTTACTTTAGAGATCTATACTTGCTACCAATAGTTTTTTCATAATTGAAACTGTGAGTTATTTCTTTTGTTGATCAATCCATTCTGTACTTCATGTTCATCAGAAAAAGTTGTTTAGTGTCACAAACTTTCATGCTTTAGTCATTTGAATATTGTCTACAATGCATAAGGTAATTTTTAAGCAATAGTTTTGAAAGAAACCTAATCCAATAAAAAATTTTCAAATTCATGATGCAGTGTAGGTAACTATATTCAACAGATTTATATTGTAGGGTAAGACTTCTGCTGTACCCTCAATCAATCTATTTTACTGAAGGGAGAAGCTTTTATAAACTCAAATTATTATGGGAATTATCCATTTCTATCATTCTCTTCATTGTTTGGCCTAGAATGTGTAAAGGGCAAAAATTGAACCCTGAGTCCCAATCCAGGATTTTTTTTGTACAACTAGGGAATTCTCCAATTGTAATCTGAAAATTAAGTAAAAATTCGAAACTGGAAGAAAGCTTAGAGATCTCTTCCATCCATGTCATTTACATGGATGAGAAAACAGACAGGAAAAAAAAGGTCAACTGCCAAATTAGTATAAAATAAAGACCAGAACCCAGGCATCCTGGCTCTAAGCCTAGTATTATTTCTAATATAGCATTCCTTTTTCTGTACTCTTTCATGCTAATAGACAAGGAGGAAAGGGAAAGGAACAAGCATTTATTAAATGCCTACTATGTGCTAGACATTGTGCTTTACAAAAGGAGTGAACATGGGAACAATAAGTCCAAATTAATTTCATAGTTCGTAGACTGTAAGAATTGGATTATATTTTAGAGAAAATCTAGTCCAGTAAATCAACCCCCATTCTTGAGTCTTCTAGTGTAAAAGCATATTGAGGATTCCTGATGTTGGAGGAAATTTGGTGTAGAAAAATCAAACAAACAAGTGTTGTTCTATTTGGAATTAGATGAATCTGTTCAAATCCTGTGTGAACATAGGCAAGTCATCTAACCTTTCTGGGCCTCAATTTCCTTTACTATTAAGCATGGGGTAAGAACTAGATTACTTAATAAGACTGTTCCAAATCTAAATCTATGATCCTATAACTATAGGGTTGAAGTTATAATGACCTGTAAGGAGAAGGATGAGTAAAAATAGTTCATGTATTCGATTCAGTTTCATTTCATTCAATAGGCATGTAAGTACCTGTTACATTTTTGTTATAGCTAGGTAGCATAATAGATAGAACACTGGGCTTGGAATCAGGAAGATTCATCTTCATGAGTTTAAATTTGACTTCAGACACTATCTGTATGACCCTGGACAAGTGAGTTAACCCTATTTGCCTTGGTTCCCTCATTTATAAAATGAGCTGGAAAAGGAAATGTCAAAGCACTGCAAAATCTCCTACAAGAAAACCACAAACCGCAGTCATGAAGAGTTAGACATGACTGAAAAGTGACTGAGCATACTTATGTTTTTGGCACTATGTGAACTACTGAAGATATAAGAACAAAGCAGAAAGAACTGCTATAGTCAAGAAGCTTACATACTACTGGGAAACATACACATGTATAAGTAAGCACACAGCATATCAAAATCATTTGGATGTTTTATTGGATGTTACTTGCATGTTTTCTCTTCATGTAGAGCTAAATATGTCCAAATGGAACATCTCCCATGTTATCCCCTACCTCTCATCCTTTCAAAATTTCCTGTTTCTATTTGTTATCATTATTTTCTCAGTCACACACTCAAAAATTCTGAGCCATTTCCTTCACCTTCATGTCTATAGATAGCCTTAAGATTTTCTGATTAAACGATGGGAATCCCTTTGATCCTTTTATGAAACTGTATTGAATTTTTATTCAAGTGAAATAAAGGTAAAATGACAATGTTTAATGTACCTATAGACAGATTTCATATGTATAAACTATAACTCTATAGTTTTCTTTGAGGCCATTGTTTACAGTTTGGAAACTTCTGATCCGATTTATTATTAACCTCTGAAATGACTTCTCACATCGTATTCCTCACATTACATCCACTTCTTAGTCTCTCTTGGTTCAAACATACTGAATCATAAGTTGAAATATACTTTAGAGCTTAATTACTGTAATTCCTACTTATAAGAAAATGAGACCCAAGCATGAGAAGTGATTTCTGCCATATTCTTATGGAGTCAGTATTCAGAAGTTTTCTAATGCCAAATCTAATACTCTTTTCCCTGCATTAAAATTTTAATCTAGCCCTGTTTGGGTAGATCAGAGGAATAAGATTCGACAGTATCACACATCATTCATTTACTAGTAGCATGCAAAGAGCCCCAAACTAGAATTCAGAGCACTTGGATTCTTGGATCAGCAATATCACCGATTTTTACTTTCCATGTCTGGACCTCACTTTCTCATATTTGCTCTGTCTCATTACAATGAAATGGGAATCAACTGCCTATTTATACAAACTGTAGGTGAAACTTCAATGTGCATTTCAACTTGGGGTCTAACTAAACTTCCTAAGAGGAATCGATCTGGACTCATGATACAAACATTAGAGTGTGTGATATTGTCGCCATCAATTCAGATGCCGGAGGGCCAAATGCATCCTCTTCTCTTCAACCTAATAGAGGGTTCACCATTATTCCTTGGTTAAAGTGAAAAATAAGCGCAAATATTCTGGTCCTAAATTATTTCATTCATAGATGTGCCATGCACAGCATTTGGGGAAAGAAGCACAATATCCCAAACATTGAGCTGCTCTCTAGATAATTGTGTCTGATCAGCTGAAGCCCACAAGTAGACTTCCTGAACATTTCAAAATGCTCCTGTATAACAGCAAGGCACTGAACATCTGTCACCTTCCTGCCCAATTGTCCATCAGGCAAAACGATTAAATCAACAAGCATTATTTTGTATAATAGAAATGAAATCACTGTAATAGACATTATCAGAGGATCAATTTTCCCTGCTTTGAAAATAAGCATCTTGGCTACAAGTTCACAGTTATGTAACAGCAGAAAACTGTTACCCTGTGACAATATTAGAGTTTATTGACATTATCTCTAAATGATCCCTTAGTACTATATATAAAAGTTTAATATACATTCAATTTAGTAGGAATTTCACCCCCATGTGACATTGTCATCTTTCCATTTTCCCTTTCATATGAGTGCTGATATTTGAATTGAAATAGAATTTGTGGCTCTAAAATGTTGTGTGCCTTTTGGTTAAGGTGCAATCTTTTGCTGTATCTGAGTTGGCTCTACAAATACACTGTTCTAAATTTTTTGATCTTGCTGGATGCTAATTTTCATCTGTGTGCATAGATATGTCAAAAAGACCAATTTGCATCTCATATTCACTCATTTATTCAGTAATTCATCAAGCAGTTACTACTTAGATTGGGGAATGAGGTACTGACACAAGGGATACATAGAACCATAGATGTTAGGTGGTAGTGGTTTTGAAAGACTCACCTTAATCTTGAGTACAGCATATTTTTGGTGAGCATACAGCATCATATCCCCTCCCTTTTCTACCTGATTAATTGGTTTCGTATTTATTCTTAGCTAGTTCTGACTAGATGGATTCTACCCCAAGATTCTGAAAGAACCTGGAGATGCGATTGCAGAATCCTTATCAGTGATCTTTGAGGAATCATTGAGAACGAGAGTTGTTGAAATGTTTTGCATCTCAAAATAGGGGAAGAAAGATATATCCCAGGATAACCAGGGATTCAAATTCATTTTTGATTACTCAAGGCCTTGCCCTTGCATAGAGGACAGAGTTATTGAGATCTTGAGATAAGAGATTTTTTTAATCTTCTGACTTCCTATAAGAGAAGACCCATGTTTCCACATTGTCTTTAGGTAGAAGTTCCTGAAAGGAAAGAAAGTTTCCAGGTAAAAGCCAACATAAAGAGAATCTGGCATCTCCATCATGCCCCTATTCCCAGACTATTTCGCTAGAGACTTTGGGGAATTTCCCTTTATGTAAGATATGGGACTCTCTCTCAGTTGATTCAATATATCTCTCTCCCAGTGGGAGAGTTCACTCATTCTGTGTATATTCTCATCTGTATAACTATTGTGATTTCTGTTTGCTCTCAGCTTGGATAAATGATTTATTTGCTAATCACTCTTTGTAGTCTTTGTTTAACTGGCATTTGGTGAGGAGGGAAATCAAGTCTTAGATTAATAACTTTGCTCACCCCTTTTCAATTAATAGATAGCAACCAGAATCATGGCTTGAACCTAAAAATTATTGCCCCAGGATGAAGAATGTTTCAGGAAGAGATAGATGTAATTCTAGCCCATTGCATCACTTCTCTGAGGAAAACAGAGTAGCCAGCATTTGGAGCTAGTCTCTTGCTTCCCATTCTGGTAGAAATCAAAGTGTTCTTTCGAGAAGAGTGAGTAGGGGAAGCTCTAGATATTTGTTCATGTGTTCCTGTGAAATCAATCTAGGTAGATCTATGTAGGGCATCATTTCCCAACTCCAAAGCTGGGATATCTTCTAAATCTCAGTCCTGGGTATTTTCTTATATTCCTATACATTATCTATTGGTGGTCTAATGTGCTTCCAGGAGTTCCATTAATATCTCTATGCAAATGATTGTCATGTCCATGTATTAAGCCCTAAACTCTCTTTTGGATTCAACCCCAAAATTGCTACCCCCTTTTTAGAAATACTACCTGGTTGTTTTATCTGCAAAAAAGCTAAACATATTCAAAATGACATATCTCTTACCCCCTTCAACTGGTCCTTCTTTCAAAATTTCCCATTTCTATTTGTTCTTACTATGTTCTCAGACACACATATTCAAAAACTCTTAGTCACTTTCTTTATTCTTGCCTCTGTATCTAATAATAGAATTATGGGATCATAGAATTAAAGGCAGAAAGTACTCTACCTCCTTTTTGATAAATGAGAATACTGAGATATAGAGGGGTTAAGTGAGTTGACTAGGGTCACATAATTCATTAATATCTAAGGTAGGGTTGAAGCCTATGTTTTCTGGTCTCTAATACCAGCATCTTAAACACAATGCCACAATGTCAAGTCCTATTATTTTTGGCTCCACAGCATAAGGGAGACAAGGTAGTATCTTTTTTCATTCTCACTTATTCATCACCTTTTGCCTACATGAGTATAAAGACTCCATTTATGCCCCCGTCTTCTAGTTCCTCTTTTCCACTACACTCTCCTACTCAGAAGTTTTCAGTGGCGTCCTATTGTGTCTATGACAAAATTACAAATGTATGAACCTAGTTTTTAAGGTCTTCCATAATCTGGCAACCTTTCTAACTGCATTTAACATTACCCCTCTTCAGGTGCTTCATGTTCATGCCAAACAAAGTCATTAGTGTTACCTGCACTTCTATTTTGAGACTGTATGATTGTTCATGACCTGTCCCCCCATACTTTGAAAGTACTCACTTCACCTCTGTTTTCAGCATTCTTACCTTCTTTTAAGGTTAAGCTGGCTTTCTTTCATCCACATGAACAACTTGCCATTTCCCATCTTTTTGCCTTTGTTCAGAATGTCCTTGATGTCTGGAATGCATTCCATCTAATTCATAGAGTCCCTTGCTTTCTTCAAAGTTCAGTTTAAATACTATCACTTAAAGGAGGTCTATCTTTATCCTTTTTACTTGCTAGTATTTCCATCCCCTGAAATTACTTTGTATATAGTTTAACTTTCCATGTACATGTTGTAAGTCCTCTTCACTCTCCTCCTCCCCTGCCCACAATTTAATATAAGCTCTAGGAAAGTAGGAATTGCTTAACTTGAGGTTATCTGTTCCTAGTAACTAGACTTGTTCTAAGCACAGAGTTCCTTAATAAATGTTCGTTGAATGAATGAATGAATGGACTTAATTAGATTTTATAACAATCTAGTTCACCCAGGGCTATCAAATCATTTAAGATGAAAGTGGCTTGGCTTCACAGAGGAAGAGATTGGAAATTAAGTGCACTAACAGCTTTGACCATATTGACAGGCATGTCTGATTAAGGTATTTGGCTTTGGAAATTGCCTAAATCTATAGAACCATTGTTTCATAGTCTGTACATTATTTTCTACCTGCTACATACAGATGATAGTAATACATAGCTACACTCCAAGGGAGTGAGGAAACCTTCTTAATTCAGGCTCATAAAATTCTGCAATACACATGCATTGATGATGATTCAGGAAATAAAATATCAATATAAATCATCTGAGAGTTGTTTCTAAATTGAACATTTATCCACCCTTGAAAACAAGAGTTAGCAAGCCTTTATCACCAGTGATGATATCATAACCAGCTGTATCTAAAGGTTGTAAAATTTGTTAAAGTGCTACAGAGAGCAGAACTTTATGTTTGATATGGCCCCTTTGTGTGTTTTCAGGTGGGTTACTGAAGTAGTTATTTTATGTTCTACTGTATAGAAGATGTGAAAGTATTTGTCACCCTGGGTAATAAAAAAAAGGTGTTAAAATGTACAGTACCAACTCAGCAACATAAGGTCAGATTAGCATTCATTTGGATTTCACAAGGTAACTGAACATAGATTTGAATTGTAAAGTAGCTGTAATTATCTTTTTAACAGACACAGTAACTCTTCTTGGCAACCAGCTTTATAATTACGGACATTGTGTTCTATGCTAACTTCCCTGTCTTTGACAGGCTAGATGATCAAAAGACACACTACCACTTCCTGTTGTTATTTCTCACTTTTGGGTCTTTCAGATCTCTTCACATCTGAAGAGATGACCCAAATAGATTTTGTGCCTCATTAGAAAACTTCTGGTGTGGGGAATCTTCTCTACTCCTGCAGTTCAGCCTTTGCTCTGTAACTTGTAGTTTTAAAGAATTTCCTGGGGCCACGGAGAGGTAAAATGACTTCACCATGGTCACAAATATTATGTATTAGAGAAGAAATAGGAAAGCAGGGTTTTCTCACCCCAGGATCAGCCTCCTATGTGCTGTTCCTGGCACCATGAAGCTAATAGCTTCTCTGAATAAAAAGAGGAAGGAAAGAAGACAATAGAGGAAGAAATGAATGAAAGAAGAAAGGAGAAAGATAAGAAGGGGGAGAAAAATGGAAGAAGGGAGAGAAATGAAGAAGGGATGGAGAGAGGAGGAAATGAAGAGAGGGAAGAAGGAAAGGAGGGAGGGAGGAAGAAGAGAAAGAAGGTAAGGAAAGAAAAAAGAAGGGAAAGAAGAAAGGGAGGAAGAATGAAGGGAGAGAAGAAAGGGAGGCAGATAAAGGAAGAAGGAAGGTAAGGTAGGGAGGTCAGAAAGGGAGGGAAAAGGGGAAGTAAAGGAGGGAGAAGGAAGAGAATGAAGGGAGGGGGAAAGAAAGAAATCCGGGGAATAGATAGAATGTGAGTAATGGTACAAATCAAATAATTTACTGTATTGAGAATACAAGAGATAGTCTCTGTGGTCCACTGAGTTCACTTGACTTACAACATCAAAAGAAAGTGAAGAAGACACTCAATGTGTTGAGTAGACTTCCTGTGATAAAACTGTCATCAGACAAGGAAAATAAATCACACAGAATGGATAGGTACCAGTTCATTTTTGTGTCTTGCAGGGAATATTCATACCAATGAGATTACAGATTCATTGAACTGTTTGTATAGGATGATTCTCATTAATGATAAAGTGACCAAAGCAGATTAGGGGACACATAAGTATACCTTCTCTATGTCTACAAAAACAAATTTTTGTAGAATTTTGTTAACACATAGATATTTATGTGTGCATGTTTACATATTTATATATACACACAAATGCATGCACCATGTTCACATTTTATATAACATACATTTACATAGATGTGTGTATAAATATGTGTACAACACAGTTCTGTTTGTGTACCTCCTAGCAACCTCAACATCTCTACCTCTGCCCAATTTGTGTTTCCTTTCTTTCTAAGAGTAGTGATTGTGAGCTTAGGATTTCCCAGGATATATAGAATAAGGAAAAGAACAGTTCATCTCTTATGAGGGATGGTAGAGAAAGTATGGAAAAGAAAAATGGATACAGAAGGACATCAGATATATGCAATGATCTCATGAAAGGAGTAAGCAAATATGCTTTGTCCTTCTCCATAATAAAGACAGACAGAGACTGATGAGTGGAAAGAACAATAGCAGACCTGATTTTGAATCTTGCCTCTGCCACTTGAGGTCTGGACCATCATTTCCATATGTAAAACAAAGGGATTTGATTATGTGGTGATACACAGGGTCTTCTAAAATTTTATTATTGTGACTCAGAATCAGGTACAATTGGAAAAAGTTGCAGGAAAAGCAAATTTTGGTGCAATATATGTAAGAGACGGCTAAAAATTTGAGTACTGACAAAAGGAAGGTATTACACGTGATTTCACCTTTATGTATTCATAAAGCTATTTCAATTGAACCAAACTGAACAAGCTGCCTTAAAAAGTACTACATTCTCCATTACTGAATATGTTTAATCAGTGGTCATATGATCATGTCAGCCACTTTAATGAATTTCATAGTAAAATAATTGGCTTTGATGAGTTTCCAAATCCATTCCAATTATGATCCAAATTCCCAACAATGTATTTTCAAACTTTTAGAACATAATCCATTTATAATGCAGGGCATCCTCCAATTCTTTTTTTAGTTTCTGTATATAATTTAGTACTCACTTTTTGAAGACAGGGATATACGTATATTTCTCTTCTATCTTTGTAGATTACGCAGTGCTCATACTGGGCCTTCAAAAAATGCTTAGGGACAGTACCATAGAATTCTAGATTAGGAGTCAGAGGACCTGGATGTAAATTGTGTAATATTGGCCAATTCACTCACTGGGCCACAAAACATTGCAAAAGGAAGGGGTCTGGTGCCTCTGGTTCCTTTAAAGTCAAACCTATGGACTTGTTGATTAGGAAACTGGATAGGTGAATTAAATTTTTATTATAATGTTTAGTAAGGCATCTCCATTGATATATTGACTTTCTGTTCATTATAAAGAGAAAGCTATGCACGTCTTCATTTGGAATCTCAGTCCTCAAAAGTTTTAAAATTCATGACAATAATAAAAAATGAATTTTTATTTTTAGATTATCTGCACATATAATGAAGAAGAACAAGTTAATTTCCAAGTGGGTCTATTAGTGCCAAAATATAAGAAACATTTAGGGATTCTCAAAACCATTAGAATTGTGGGTAATTACTTCAGATAAATTATATAGCTAATTTTACATTTTTTTCTCCCTGCTTTTCTAATTCCATCAAAGCAACATTTTCAAGGCCTACATGTTTCACAAGCTCTTTCTAATGAATCTCATTTGTTTAATTTATTGTGCTTACAACTAGGGCAAATAACTGGGCATTCACCTCACTAATAAGCCTGCTTAAAGTGTGCTGATTTGTCACTTGAGTCTTGTCAATGGCCCTTGATGGCATTCCCATTCTGATATTCTAATCCTTGCCTGCTGGAAAACAGGTAAATTTTTTTAAACCAATATTTTTGTATGTGTTTTAACTTGCTGGCAGGCTTATGCCTATGTTTGGGATGGCATTTTCATGAGCTTCTTAAATTCAAAATGAACCATCTACCCTTAGAAATAATAGTTGATTTCATGCCTTAAAGGCTGTTTGTAATTGCTGAAACTCCTCTTGGCAGAGCAATTTCTCGTGGGTCTGAGAAGCAAAGGTGTCAGTGCAAAGTTCCAGCTGCAGGAAAAAGAAAGAAAGGCTTAGAACTGCTGTGTGAGAGAGATAAAGTATATTTGGGGAAGAGAAAAATTGGGGCCAAGTTGATCTAATTGCTGGGAGTTATCCCTTAGCTGTTGTTCTTTTTCCCCAAAGGAGGCATCTGCCAAGCTCTAGGAGAGAGAGAGGGAGGAGAAGGAACACACACACACACACACACACACACACAGATACACTAAGCAGGTTGAGTTTAAAGTGAAGGCAATAGGGAAAAACAAGCCCCTTAAACTTTCTGCCTTGTCAAACAGAATTTTGACCCTAGTCCCAGGTCTCTTGTGACTATTGCATTTCTCTAAGGCAGTCTCATTTGTTCAGGATAGCTGAGAAAGGCATGGCATTACATTTATACTGAATTCAAAATAAATACTCACTTTCATGCTCTGTTCATGTATTTATTTGAAAAATAATGCCATTACCATCCATCAAAAATCAAACTTTTGAAACTCTCCTAGTTGTTAGCACATCAGGGAAGGCAACACAACCGAAAGTCAGTGGGGGTGCAGAGAGGAGGAACAGATGTGGTTGCCAAGTGGAAGGAGAACCTAAGCATTTTCTCACATCCAGGGATTATGATAACCAAAAGATTCTATTAGTAAGAATAGGAGTGAAGCAGCGTGGTACAATGGGAGGGGTGTTTTCCTTATAGTCATGCTCTGTGCTTCAATGTCCTGGTTTTGAAAATGCAAGGTTGGGTTGATGTAGTAGAAAGAATACTGTGGATATTATAGCTCTGATGGACTAGAGTCAGAGCTGTGAATTTGCCAAATAGGACTTTGCCTCAGGGCATTTGCATCTAGGGTGTGGTATGCTTCTTGTCCAGGATGAGTGTGTGTGGGGGGTGGTGGTGGTGTGCACACTCATACATTTCCTCTGCACACCACATAGTCATAATGTCACCTCATAAGAAAATAATGGTACAAGGTAGAAGACTCTGTGTAACTGAATATCCTCCCCTCCCTTAGGGGTGTGCTGTTAAATGTTTAACAAATGCTCTCTAAACAAACAAACAAACACAAAACACTCAAAAATTAGTTCAGGACACACCTTTTAATTTTATCTGCATTATTAAAAATTTTGCCAGTATTTTCTTTAACCCAGTAAAACATGTAATAATAATTCAAACCCTAATGAATAATTATTGATTTAGTTCCTCTTTCCCCCTAAAATGAAAAATTTGAAATTTTTGAGGCATAAATACTCACACTGAAAATTTAACAATCAGCTCTTATGAATCAGTTCTAGCTGGCTCCAGTCTACCCCCTGAACTTTGTCAAAGTGTTCCAAGGACCTAGTATTACTAAGGAATCTATCTCTGATGTAGTTTGAGTCCTAGATTCCCTTCTTTATTTAAAAAACACCCTTTTTAATATCACCTATATTACTAAATGTATTCCTCCCCTTTCCTTATCTTCCAGAGAACCATCTTTTAAAACGGAGCTGAGAGTTAAGCAAAAACCCCCCAACATAACGGAAAATTCAGATGTTACCTGTACTTCTAATGAGTCATGCGTAGGACATACTCTACTGATTGCCCTCTTGGAGAGGGCAGAACATATAGAAAAAGTAGACCATATCAATATAAACAGAAGAAGGACCAGGAGACTTCAAAGAGTTAAACTAATTGGAACTACAACATTGTTAAATTCAGAAGACCTAGAAATGGCAAGTGTTGGTGGAAATAGAGGACAAACAAACTGCCATCTGGTTGTGACCACCCATCACCCTTATACTTTTGCAAAGAAGGGAGTTAGTATACCTTGGCATATGACTTTGGGACCAAGCTTGGTCATTGTGATCTTGGAGCATTCAGTTTTAGTTACTTTATTGTTCTTTCCATAGCCATTGTTTTAGCCATTATGTTTAGTTTAACTTGTTCTATTTGTGTAGAACTTTGTATCAGTGCATGTTAGTCTTCTCATGTTTCTCTTTATTTATCTAATTCATCAACAAATACAGCACAATTATATCCATTACATAAACATATCACAATTTTTTAAGTTTTGCCCAATTCACCAAGATATTTCATCAGATTCACTTCTAAGATTCTTCCCCCATCCCTTCAGGGCATGCTCAGTACTTCCCTATCCCCAAGGGTATTCTAGGAAGAGCTTTTGACATAGCCTTCAATAGTTACTAATCTAGTGATTTTAAAGTTTTTGTTTCAAGCTTTTTTCTTTCCCCCCAAAATATGAAATATGTATAAACAAAGGTGACATTTTCAAGCTTGATGCTGTTATGATCATTACATTCAGAAAAAAAATAATGTTAATACAATATAAAAGCTACACACAATCTATTCATGTTGTAATTATAAGGGGGTAGTGAGGGTATGGAGTAAGTATTTATTTAGCATCTACTATTATTGTCCATCTCTATAAAGGTAAAGGAAATAGATTGTCTTATGACAATCATGGGGGAGGGGGAAAGAAAGGGAGGGAATCTCTTTCTCTCTTAGTTATTGTTGGCAAGATACTTGCCAAAGTCCTCCTTAACAGGCTGATCCTTCACCTGGAAGATGGCCATCTGTCTGAGAGCCAGTTTAACTTCAGAAAAGGCCAAGGAGGGGTTGATATAGTGTTTGCTGCCAGTCAACTTGAGGAGAAATGCCAGGAGTGGAACAGAGGTCTTACACAATGTTCATTGATCTGACCAAGGCCTTTGATACTGTTAATCTTGAGGGCCTATGGAAAGTTGAAATCAAAATTTGATTGCCTGGAGTTCATCAGCATTGTATGTCAATTTCATGATGGCATGCTTTCTTGGGTTCTAGATAATGGATGATGCTCTTGTACTTTCCCAATCACCAGAGGAGTAAAGTAAAGCCATGTGCTTTCTCCCATGCTTTCTAGCATGAATGTTTTCAGCAATGTCATGATACCTTCAACAAGGACAGATAATGCATTAAGGTAAGCTATTGAACTGATGGTAAATTATTTAACTTGAAAAGGCTACAAGTGAAGTCTAAAGTGGAGGGAGAGTTAGTACATGATTTTTTTTTTTGTTTGCTTGGAAATGATTGTGTAACCTCTGAAACTGAGATGCAAGAGTATGGATTGATTCTTTACTGCTTTTGCTAATTTTGGCTTAATTAAAACCAAGGAAAACACAGGTTTTCCACCAGCCAGGACCACACCATCCATATGTGAAACCATAGGTTACAATAAATGGAGACATTTTGAGTACTGAGGATAAGTTAATTTATCTTAGCAGTCTATCTTCTAGGGATGTCCACTTGGATGATAAGAGTGATTCATGCATTGCCAGAGCTAGCTCAGTGTTTAGGAGGCTTTGAAGGAAAGCATGGGAAAGGAGGTATTAGACTGCCTACCAAACTGAGGTCTACAGAGCCATTGTGCTGACCTCGTTGTTGTATGCCTATGAAACTGAACAGTATACCAGTGCCAGACCAGGAAACTGAATTGTTTCCATTTGAATTGTCTCAAGAAGATTCTGAAGACACTGAAATCTTTTCTTGAGCTAAACTGCCAAGCATGAAAACTCTATTGCAGAGAATATAACTCTCCTAGCCTGGCCACATTGTTCAAAAGTCAAACGTATGTTTGCCTAAAAGGCTATTTAACAGATAACTCACACAAGGTAAGAACTCACAATGAGGTCAGAAGAACAAATACAAGGACACTCTCAAGGTCTTTCTATAGAACTTTAAAATTTATTATGTGACATGGGAGACTGGTAAAAGACTTCCCAGCATGGTGTGCTCATGTCATTTAGGGCTTTGAATTTGGGGCTTCCTGACTCCAAGCCCGGAGCTTTATCTACTGTGTTGCCTCTACTTAATTATTATTTTATTTTAAGCTATGTTTTAACACTTGAACCAATGGGTGAATGTTTAATTCTGTAAGAGAACTGACATTTTAAAACTGCAAATACTTAAGCTTGCTGCTTTTGTCTTCATATTTTAAGCAGGATGCGAAGAGGAGACATTTCTCACATATTGAATACATCAATGACCTGTGATTTCATCACTATAGATTTCCCCTTAATGTTTCTCTTGGGTATGGGTTAGGGGAAACTGGAGGGGGGGAGCAAAAGAAAACACAAAAACAAGCATTAGTTACAATAATAGGGTACAGGTGGGGAAGTGCAGAGATTGAATGAGTGATACCATCCAGGTGGCTAGCAGAAAGTCATAGGAGAATAGAACTGAGGGAGAAATGGAAAAAGGAGGAGCTGAAAGCTTTCAGATAAATATGAGATGATGGATGGATCATAAGGAATGATTTTTAGCAGAATGTAGACAGAACAGGGGAAATATTTGTGTTTGAAATAGACAGTTATTGAAATCTTTGTGTAATGGGGACTTAAATTTGTTAGCTTTCCTATTTTTCTTCCAAACATTCTTATCTTTGTTAAAGACACCACTATTCTTCCAGATTCCCTGTTTTGTAACCTTGCTGTCATACTGGAATCTGTCCTTTCTCTGGTCTCACATATATGCTCAGTTGCCCAAACTTGCTGTTTCTACCTCCATAACATCACTTACTTTCAGTTCTTCTCCCTCCTAATGCAGCTGTTTCATTAGTCCAGTTCTGATTAAGTCTGTCTTAGATGATTAGAACAGCCTCCAAATACATTTTTCTTCCTCTAGTCTCTTTCTGTTTCAGTCTATTTTACATACTGCTGCCTAAATGTATTTTTTTCCCTTAAACACAATCTCACTGTGTCTCTTCCCTACTACAAGTACCAATGCCTTTCTGTCATCTCTAGAATCAATGATGAGCTTCTCAGTTTAGCTCTGAGTTCTTTACAACCTGTCCTTAACTTATCTTTCCAGCCTCAGTGACAGTGCTGTCCCTCCTATACTTCTCAGTCTAGCCAAATGGTCTTTACACTGTTCCTTACCCAGCAGTCTATCTAGTCTTCCTGCTTTTGCAATGGTTGTATACTATTCTTGTAATAAACTCCTTCTAGATCATTTCATATTTCTCTCCTCGCAAATTACCTTGTATTTAAATTCTTTGTCTACTTGTAAATGCTCTCTCTCTCTCCACCCTTCCTCCCTCTTCTCTCCTTCTTCTCCAATCCACTCTTCCTTTCTTTGCCTCTCCCCATCTTCCTTTCTTCCCTTCCCTTTCTCTCTCTCCCTCCCTCCCTTCCTATATCTTATGAAATAAGACTGATTCAGCATTATGAAGTAATATTAATATTTCTGCTTTTCTACATTGGGTTATGAGGTTATGTGGCCTATTATTATGTAGGTGCCATGTGCCATTGAAAAAAAGGTATATTTCTGTCAATTCCATTCAATTTTCTGCAGTGATCTATCATATCTAATTTTTCTAAAATTCTACTCACGTCCTTAACTTTTATCCTTGTTGATGTTTTGGCTATATTTTTATAATTATTAAAGGTAAAAGGTGAGGTGTCCCCCACTATTATAGTTTTACTTTTATTTCCTCCTAAAACTCACTTAACTCCTCTAAAAATCTAGACACTATACCATATGTTGCATATAGGTTTAGTATTGATATATAACTTCATTGTCTATGACACCTTTTTTTTCTTTTTTTTTAGCAACTTGTAGTTTCCTTCCTTATCACTGGTTATTTGTTCTACTTTTCCTTTTGCTTTGTCTAAGATCAGGTGGTTACCCTTTCTTTTCTTTTTTTTTAATTTCACTTGAAGCAAAATAGATTTTGCTCCAGCCCTTTATATTGACTCTGTGTTTATCTCTTTGTTCCTAGTATCTTTCTAGTAAACAACATATTGGAGGATTTTGGTTTTTAATTTACTCTTCTATCTGCTTCTACTTCATGGGTAAATTTATCCCATTCACATTCATAGTTATAATTACTGTGTATTTCTTTCCCTCTAAATTTATCTATCTCTCTCCCTCTTTCTCCCTCTCTTCCCTCCCCCCCATCATGTCCCTCCTTATAAGAGTTTTGCTTCTGACCATCCCCATCCTCCCTATCTTTTATCTTTCACCTTTCTATCCCTTCTCTCCTACTTCACTGTATTGTAAGATAGATTTCTATTTCTAAGTGTATATGTAGTTCCCTTTTTGAGCCAATTGCAATGGGAACAAGATTCAAGCTTCGCCCTGTACACTTCCATCTTCCCCTCTATTTTAATAGCTCTTTTAAACATCTATTATGTGAGATAATTTGTGCCATTCTACCTCCCCCTTCACCCTGTGTATTCTTTCTCACCCCTTAATTTTTTTTTTTGGATATCATCCCACCGTAGTCAACTCATACCCACATGCTCTCTTTATGTATACTGCTTTTTTTTTTCTATTAAACAAATGCTTTATTAACTTCTGTTTTACATCATTCATTTCTTCCAGATTTTGTTACAATCATTTTCCCCCCGTTATTCCCCTACCCAACCTCCCAGAATAGCAGTCCCACAAGATATCGCTTCCTCCAATCTGCTCTCTCCCATACCTTCTCCCATATCCCCTTCGACTTTTCCATTAGAGGAAGGTGAATCTTTGTGTCCCAATGCCTGCGCATCTTATCTCCCAATTACAAGCAAAAGAGTATTAATAATAGTATTTATATATATTTGAAACATTTAATGTTAAGACCTCGACTTTCAGATCCATTTCCTTCTTCCCTTGTCACCCATTCCCTCTGTGGAAATAAGTAATTCAGTATGTGTTGTACATGTCTAACGATGCAAAACATTATCATAGTAGATATATTGTACAAGGCTGCTTACAATTCCCTCCTACTCATCCCACCCCCCACCTGGTCCATTCCCCACATGATCCCGTCCCTCTTCTATAGTGGGTACTTCCAACCACCCCTCCCCCCAAGGATGCCCTCCCATCCATCTTCCCTCCTCTCATCCCCCTTCCCCCTATTCTGCTGTATGTTGAGACATCCCATTTAGCATGTATGTCATTCTCTCCCTGAACCAAATTCAATGAGAATGTGGTTTTGCCTTTTTGCCTTCCTATTCTTCCCCCCCTTACAACCACTTCCCCTTGCTTCTTCAACATAAGATAGTTTATCCTATACCCTAACCTGTCTCTCCCCATCTCCTCTTGCCACTTTCCTCTCTCACCTCATAATTTCATCCCTTGAGTATTCTCCCTTCCCAACAAATTCAACCTATGCCCTCTATCCATATATAACTGTAACCATATACACACACATTCACATATGTACTCATATGACCACACACCCTTCTTCCATTATTTTCGTAGTGAGAAAGATATCATCAGTCACAGTTATTGCTTTTCCATATAGGAATGCAAATAGTTCAACTTTGATAAGTTCCTTTTGATTTCTTTTAGCTAGTAGCTATACTCACAGCATTTCCTTCCTCTGCTCAAATATCAATACTATATGGATTCATTTTTTCCTCAAGAATGCTTGAAAGTCCTCTATTCCACTGAATGACCATATTTTCCCCTGAACCAAAATACTCAGTTTTGCTGGGTAGGTGACCCTTGGGTTCATTCCCAGTTCTTTTGCCCTCTGGAATATCATATTCCATGCCCTTCGATCCCTCAGTGTAGAAGCTGCCAGGTCCTGGGCTATTCTGATTGTGTTTCCACAATATTGAAATGGTTTCTTCCTGGCTGCTTGGAGTATTTTCTCCTTGATCTGGGGATTCTGGAACCTGGCTATAATATTTCTGGGAGTTTTCTTTTTGGGATCTTTTTCAGGAGGTGATTGGTGGATTCTTTCAACCTCTATTTTGCCCTCTGGATCTAAAACATCAGGGCAGTTTTCCTTGAGAATTTCTTGGAGGGTGATTTCTAGGTTCTTTCCTTGATCATGGCTTTCAGGTAGTCCAATAATTTTTAAATTGTTTCTCCTGGATCTATTCTCCAGGTCAGTGGTTTTTCCCATGAGATATTTCACATTGCCTTCTAATCTTTCGTTTGTTTGGATCTGCTTAACAGCATCTTGATTTCTCATAAAGTCATTAGCTTCCATTGCTCCAGTCTAACTCTGAAGGAATGAATCTCCTCAGTGAACTTTTGAGATTCTTTTTACATCTGGCAAATTCGACTTTTTAAGGCATTCTTCTCCTCATTGCCCTTTTGGGCCTCCTTTGCCGTTTGAGCTAGTCTATTTTTTAAGGTGTTGTTTTCCTCAGTCAGGCTGTTGACCCTCATTTCATACTTTTACTGCATCCTTCTCATTTCTCTTTCCAATTTTTCCTCCACTTCTCTTATTTGATTTTTAAAGTCCTTCTTAAGGTCCTCTATGGCCTGCAACCCGCTCATGTTTTCCCCTGGGGCTTTTGGAGCAGGACTTCTGACCTCACAGTCTTTTTCCTGCTCTATGCCCCCAAAATAGGAGTCTAGGGTTGCATTTTTCTGTTTCCTTTGCCTTGGCATGTTGCCACTTAATTTCTTGACTTTTGGGCTTGTTGCCACACTATGGCTTTAAGGCCAGATAGAGGAATTTTCGTCCCGAACGTGTGGGGGGCAACTTCCGTTTCTGGCAAGCTGTAAACCCACCCACGACTTCCACCCTAGAACACAATCCAGATCCAGGGAGGTTAAAGCAAGAGCGATTACCCCCCAAGAGTGATCGCTGGATCTCCCTACAATTAATTGTAGGCCAGGAGCTGGAGCTGCGTCTGAAAACTACAAAATGGAGTGTCTCCTCAGCGGCTTCTAGCCCCCAGGGGAGGAAGCTGACGCATTCCCCAAATACAGGTCCCAAAGTCCATAGGACACTAACCACTTACTTTGTCCTAGGCATGTCTATGTTGATAATTCTGGAGTCCCCACAGCTACTGGTGTTCTGGAGTTCCTCCAGCCGGCTGTTGGCCCTCGTGCCCTGGGGCTAAAACCTCGGCTCACTGGGACCTCAGCTCTGGCTTGGCTCGGCTTTCCGCGCTCTGCGTGCTGCGCACTGCCAGGTCCCAGACCACTGTGCTGGTTCTTCCTGCAGGGCTGCTGGGCTGTCCTCAGTGGGAGGTTAGCTTCTCTGTGTCGTTCTGTGGGTGCTGGGGCTCCAGAAGTTGTTCAGAGTCCCCTTTTACATAGTTTGGGGGGAATCTGGGGACAGAGTGGCTTGGATGAGCTGTTTCTACTCCGCCATCTTGGCTCTGCCCCCCTGTATACTGCTTTTTACTGCCCTAATAATGATATAGGTCTTAAGAGTTAAAAGTATTTTTTTTCCCTTGTACAGATTTAAATAGTTTAACCTTGTTGAATCCCTTATGGTTCCTCTTTCCTGTTTACTTTTTTATGCTTTTCTTGGGTCTTGTATTTGAAAATCAGATTTTCAGTTCAGTTCTGCTCTTTTCATCAGGAATACTTGAAAGTCTTCTATTTCATTAAATATCCATTTCTCCCCAACGTAATATATTTGGTTTTGCAGGATAGTTTATTCTTGGTTGTACTCCTAGCTCTTTTGACTTTTGGGATATCATATTCTAAGCCCTTTCATTCCTTAATGTTGAAGTTGCTAATTCTGTGTAATCTTGACTATGACCCAATGATATTTGAATTGTTTCCTTCTGGATGATTTCGGTATTTTCTCATTGATCTGGAAGTTCTGGAATTTGGCTATAATATTCCTGGGAGTTTTCATTTTGGGATTTCTTTCAGGAATTTGATAGGTAGATTCTTCCAGGTTCTAATTTATCCTGTAGTTGTAAGATATCCGAGATGTTTTCCTTGATAATTTCTTAATATATGATATCTAGGCTCTTTAAAAAAAATCCTGCCTTTTAGGTAGTCCAATAATTCTTAAATTATCTCTTCTGGATGTGTTTTTTTCAGGTCAGTTGTTTTTCCAGTGAGATATTTCTGCCCCCCTCTTTCATTTTTTCTGATGTTATTTTATTATTTCTTGATGTCACTTATTTATTAGCTTCCACTTGCCCAATTCTAATTTTTTAGGAATTATTTTCTTCAGTAAACATTTGTACCTTCCTTTCCCAGTTGGTCAATTTTACTTTTAAAGGCACTGTTTCCTTCCATGAATTTGCATACATCTTTTTTTCCCAGTTTTTGTGCTTCCTTTATCAAGATGTTGACTTTTTCATGATTGTCTTGAATTACTCTCATTTCTTTTCTAATTTTCCTTCTGTCTTTCTTATTTGATTTTTAAAATATTTTTTGAGCTTTTTCAGCTGTTCCTTTTGGGTCTGACACCATTTCACATTTTTCTTTGAGGCTTCGAATGTAGGTATTTTGTCATTGTTGTCTCCTTCTGAGATTGTGTTTTGATTTTCCTTGTGACCACAGTAAACCCTTCTTTCTTTCTTTCTTTCTTTCTTTCTTTCTTTCTTTCTTTCTTTCTTTCTTTCTTTCTTTCTTTCTTTCTTTCCTTCCTTCCTTCCTTCCTTCCTTCCTTCCTTCCTTCCTTCCTTCCTTCCTTCCTTCCCTCTTCTCATTTCCCAGCCTATTTCTTAACTTTAAATTTTATGTTAAAATTGAGCTCTGCTCCTGGGGTGGCAGGGTCACTGTTTCAAGCTTTGGGGTTTTTTTTTTTTTGCTGCTAATTGTGGAGACATGCAAGTTCTTGGTTTTTCCAAGTTGGTTTGATCTGAGGAGAGATGTGGTCACTAATCTCCTAACTTGTGCTCTGTTCTGTGGATGACCCTAAGCACTCTTTTCTGCCCTGGACTTGTTAATAGGCCTGTACACCCATGCAGCTACATGCTCTAATGTGCTGGTGCTTCTCCTAATCCTTGGACTGGGGCCCAGATCTCCATTTGGGCAAGGCAGAGTCCTACACCCAGTGCCAACAAAATGTCCTTTATAGTCTCCTGACCAGTTGTCTGACCACCTTCCAATCTGTGGGCTGAGAGTTCTGGGAGTCACTGCTATCGATTAATTTGCTCCCAAGGCTTAAACTAGCTTGTTGGGGAGGGTAATGCTTCTGGATTGTGCCAAGGCTGGTGTAAAGGGGCCTCAAGGTCTTGTTGTTGGCTTCCCTGGCTGCCTGATCTAGACCAAATTTCACTTTCACCTCAGTGAGACAGATCTTTCCTGTCAACCTTCTAGGTTATCTTGGGCTGAAGAATTGTTTCATTCTCTCCCTTTTTGGTTCTGTTATTCTGGAATTCATTTTGAGGTGTTATTTTAAAGTTATTTAAAGGGAAATTTGGGGAGAATTGAGGTAGGTTCCTGCCTTACTCCTCTATTTTAGCTCTGCCCCCTTCATCTTTACTAAATCCTTGAAAATGGCATGGTACAGTGGAAAGAACACACAACTTTGAATCAGAAGATCTGGGTATAAATCTGTCTCCTGCCATTTGCTAGACTGAAGACACTCTGGGCCTTAGTTTTCTCCTGTACAACTGAGGGCATTTGACTAGGTAATTTCTGAATGTACTTTCAGCATTGACAGTCTCTAAATCTAAATTAAAAGCAACTTAGCAGAGATTACAAGATATCCCTTTTCCCAAGCAGTTGTTTAAATCCCTTCCCTTTCCTCTTGGAGTTCTTTTGCAAAGTAGCCTCAGAGCAATTTTAGTACCCTGGCACATTTACTCTGGGGGAAAAATGAGAATCAGGGAAAGGTAGAAATACTCATCTAAACTATAAACCATTGTTAGGGTATGCTGACATGAGTGAGAGATGTGCCATCCAAGTGCTGGGGAAGATGAAGCATATTCTACTGACAGATGTTTTATTATTATTATTTTTTTTTAACAAGGTAGTGTTCTCAATAGTACCCTGAGAAATTTTGGTCATGGGGCCTTGGGACTCAAAATGACAAAATATCTCAAGAAATGGAGATCCTTTGTTCCAAAGATAAATTTTCTGTTTCTCAACACAATTGGGTGAGGCATGAGATCGAAAGTGGTTGATCCCTGTGGGACAGCTAGGTAGAAAGCTGGTCCCCTGGAGAATATGATGAATATTATCTATTAAAGAATGCAGAACAGCAGAAGTCAACACAACACCTGAGGAGGGGGTTAGAGTAGAGAAACCTACCAGGGTCAGTGATACTGAATCTGAGCTACAAGAGAAGTTGATACAACAGTGCTTAGAGGGAACTTAGAAGGGAGAATTATAGAGGATGGCGGTTCTGAGGGGTAACCTGTAGGAGGTTGGAAGCTTCATGCAGAGATGACAGTTGCCACTAGGCAAAAATTAGCAGAGTTAGACAAAAGGATGCTGAAGGGGATGGCTAATGGGTAGGAGGAAACCTGACCTCTACCCACATCTTTTACCTCTGTGTATGTATGTGAGAAAAACAAAAAGAAATCATAGTGGACAAAATCTCAAACTGTGATTACAAATGTAAAATAGGTAAGAAAGTTAAGAGTAGGGAGGTGCACAGTGGATAGTGTGTGAGTCCTGGAGTCAGCAAGACTTATCTTCCTGAGTTCAAATCTGACTTCAGACATTTATTTGTTATGTGACCTTGGGCAAGTCCCTTAACTCCGTTTGCTTCAGTTTCCTCATCTGTAAAATAAGCTGAAGAAGAAAATAGCACACCATTCCAGTATCTTTGCCAAGAAAACCCCAAATGCAGTCACTAAGAGTTGGATATGACTGAATAATGTCAGGCAAGTAAGTTAAGGGATTGAATGACTATACCATCCAACTGGCCAGCAGAAAAGTCAGAAAAGAACAGAACTAAAGAACAGAAAGGAAAGAGGTCTCAGGTAAATACCAGAGGATGATATATCATAATGAATGACTCTTTAATCTTTTTGTGTTCAAGACAAGAGGTTTGGAATGGTTGTTTTGTTTTGCTTTGCTTTAGGCATGAAGGAGTTGTTCTCTAGTGAGGCACCTGGGAGTATGAGGAGTTGTCAGAAAATAGCTTACTTTGTATTTTGAGTCATTCTACCCTGGGTTAGGAATTTTTTTCATCCACATGCTCCTAGAATGTATGTTATTTTTCACTAGGTAGAAGCTGAGAGTTGTACATGATAGAAAGCCAATACTACTTTCTCTGACTAATAGCTTTTCTCTTTTATTATAGAAACAGAGTGCATTTATTTGCCTACTGTAGCCCTCAGTGGTTCCCTCCAGCTCAGAAATGCCAAGACACACTGTAGGGACCTTTTACTTCTGTCCTATTGCTCCCAAAAAGGAGGAATGTGGAAATTCCCATATTTACATTCCCTCAAGGGTACCTAGTAATTCTTAAGGCTAAATAGTGCAAGCATGTAGAGTAAATGATGGGATTTCAAATAATTTTCCAACTGTAAGATTTTTTTATTATCTTAATTGACAAGGGAAACACTAAATAGGCCAAACTCCTTACCATAGCACACATACCTGTGTGTATGTATAGATATATATGTTTACATACACACACACCCTCACATACTCCTTACCTGTAACCTCTGCATGTCTACACAAACCTCTTTCTCTTTGACTTCAAAGTCCAAAGCTTTGTTGGGATCTGAAAGCCTACCAGGTGTTGGTGCCACTTTTTAAAACTATTTTCTTTGTCTGTTTTGATGGCAGTCTCTGTAATTATGGTAGCTGTGCCATAGCAAGGAATAAATTACATAGCATTAACAATTGAGCTTAGCATGATTTAATTTTCTTCTTTATATTTCCCAAATATCTTAACACAATCAGGTAGATTGGAGGGAAGTAGGGCCCAGGAAGATTAAAAGATGAAAAGTTGCAAAGCAGCTTAAAGTTCATTTAGTTTAACTCCCTTATTTGACAGATGAGGAAACTGAGTCTCAAAGAAGTTATCAGAGGTAGAATTTGAAGCTAGGTCTTTTGGGACAAAATTCCATGTTCTTTCCATACTATTACACTAAATCTTTATAAATATTTGATTTTATAATTCACAAATTGATAAATGCAGAATATCTATTGAACTATTGGCATCTATTTTCGTATATAGTATACTCATGATAGATTTTCTGTATCTGTTTATCTTTAGACATAGCAGGAATTATACTATTAGTTTCCTTTCAGATGCTCATTATTTAATTGATGAGGAGAAAATCTTAGCTTTTATAAAAGCTCTGAAACACTGTAAAGTGTTATAACACATGTTTGATAACATTTATTGAAGTTGAAAAGCATAAGGTGACTTCAAAACAGTTCCATCTCCTTCCCCAGAGGAATAACATATAATCCAGATGCTTATTTGACTTAGGGAAATGTTATTTCATGTTTCATCTAAATGTTGGTTTGATGTTTGATCCAACAACATAAGATTAGAACTGTGCAAATTCCCAAGACAAGGGGTATTGTGAATTCTGAAAAAATTTGGCTTCATGGATAAGAAATGAGGCCATTCTAGGGAAGCTGTCAGGAAAAACAAGGGGACATTCTCTTTTCAGAAAATGCAAATATAGTCTGAAATCCATTTCCTAGAAAAGAAGTAATAGAAATGCTAAGGCCCTCATCACCTTTCACCTGGTTTGTAGCATACTATTATAATTGGTTTTTCAACCTCCAGGCTCTGCTCTCTCCAATTCAACCTCTACACAGCTGCCAAAGTGATAATCTTAAAGCTTAGATCTCATTGGGTTGTAGAACTCCCGTCACCCTTGCCAATACACCCAGAGCCCAAATAAATTCGAATTGCTCCCTGTGATCATTAGGATTAAATATATCCTTATTTGTTTGGTCTCTAAAACCCTTCCCAATCTGGCTCCAACCTATCTTTGTAGTCTTATCACACCTGGTAAACCCTGTTACATGGTGTATAGTCAAGCCAAAGGAGCCTTCTTTCTCATACAAGACATTTCTTATCTCCTTAACTTGGGACAGGCTATCTGCCAGGTTTGAAATGGATTTCTTCTTAGAATTCCTTTTTTCTTCTTCAAGGTTCAACTCAAATGACATACCATACATGAGACCTTTCCTGGTGCTCCTTCATCTCTCTGCTCCAATTGCCCTCATCATGGTCTTTTATTTCTCATACATACATACATACATACATACATATGTACATACATACCTGCATACATATGTACACGTCCCTTCTGAGGGAATGTATGCTTCATTGAGGCAGGAATCGCTTCATTTTTCGTCTTTGTATCCTCAGCACCTAAAAGAGAACCTGCCACATATAGGCAATTAATAAATGCTGATAACAATTAATTTTGGTGATGATAATAAAAATGGAAAGGGAAAGACGGTAAGCTAGAGAAAGGAAATTTGAGTGTAAGAAAATTGAGAAATGATTCAGTTAAATCTCTGTAATCCATGTCAGCATTAATCAGTTCTCTTTTAATTCAAATAAAGCTGGAAGTTGGAATAAGAAAAGTGAATAACTAGAAACAATATATGCATCTAAAACTCAATGAGATATGATATTGTACATTGCATCATGCAAATTGTAACTTGAGGCATCTCTGCATGAACCATTCAGCTTCCAAAAGGCAGCATATGTTTTGTGCTTTGGGAGTTAGACAAATCTTATATTCTAGGTATAGTCTCACTTTTTTTACCCAAACTCCTCACATCATGTATTTCAGGTTACACGAATTCTCTGTAGCACTGTAAAAAGAGAAATGGCCTTCATTGCAGACCTATTCAAGGCTAACTGATAACACATGCATTTCAAATGTTAGAAATAGATAAAATGGCATCTGTTACATTTCTTCTGAATGGTTTTTTTTCAGGGAATCACATTGTTGGATCTGTTAGAGTACACATCTGTATTTAACCCTAAAGATATTTTTTAAAGGGCTTTTTCAAAGTATTTTTAAAAGAATAAGTTGAAGGGAAAGAAGACTCTAGGAACATCATGAGATGGTTATAAACAAACATAAATGAAAGTGAGCATATAACTTTTTTCTAAGCCAGCCCCCCATGAAGTATACAAAAATGATAAGAGCCTAACATTTCCTTAAGCATCAATGTGCAGTTGTAGTAGAAAAATCAGTAGTTTAGGACCGAGATTTTTAACCTTTTCTAGAATCCCTTTAGCAGTCCAGAATTGTTTATAGAGTCTGGCTCTGGCCAATTTATGTTTTGTTTTGTTTTTGGAGGGGGGGAAGGTAGGGCAATTGGGGTTAAGTGACTTGCCCGAGGTCACACGACTAGTTTTGTGTTAAGTGCCTGAGGCCGGATTTGAACTCAGGTCCTGCTTGATTCACTGTGCCACCTAGCTGTCCCCAGCCAATTGTTTAATGCATAAAATAAAATATAAAGGATTATAAAAGAAACATCTTAAATGTAGTTATGAAATATATATGTTTATATATATTTAAAATTCACATATTTCTCATGAATAACCCTTGACTTTTTATTTGTAGGCTTTGGTTCTTCTCTTGGTTCTGTGGTTAATAACCATATGGCTTTCAGCAAGTCATTTAACCTCTGTGGGTCTCAGTTTCCCCATTGATAAAGTAGTTGACATTTATATGTTGCTTTAAGATTTGTACGGTGTTTTACGTACATTATCTCATTATATCCTTGAAATAACTTTATGAGGCTATTATTACTGTTGTTGTTGTTGTTTCCTTTTTATAAATATGGCTTAGAGATGTTAAAGGACTCGAGCATACTTAATGACAGTATGTGGAGGAATAGGCAGTATTTTGCAAATGACATTCTCTGACAGATCACATCTTTATGGAACAAAGAATATGAGTTCCACTGTTTATTGGATATTGACTGTGAAACAGCATTTACTTAAAAGAATACAGTATTCCCCTAAAGACTCTTCTCCAACAGAACACCTCATGCATATGTCATAATTGTGTTAAAAGACTTAACAATAGATGCAGCTGTTAAACAACCCTCTGGTTATTAATATCAAGCATGCCTTCAAACAAGGAGATAACTTATTGCCCAAGGTATTTGACACTGTCCTAGAGGACAGCTGATGAATAATCCAAATGAAACAAGGATTCCCTGTATATGAGAAGGCCTCATGATGATCCTATTTGCAGTTTGTACCATATTGCTTGTGTTAAGCCCTGGGACATTGCGAAGTATCTCATCTAAATGCGATCCATAATTACTCAAAGAAATTCTGTCTGTCTTCATAGGGATAAAAAAAAAAGCCACCAACCAAAAACCAAAACAAATAGAAGAATGACTATTGTCTATACTCTAATATACACTTGAATGAGTAGTCAAGTTAATAATAATTTATTAAGCACTAACTATGTGCCAGATACTGTACTAAGTACCTAGGATACAAAAAAGAAAAAAAAAAAACTATTCCAGCCCTCAAGGAGTTTGCATTCTGATGAGGCAGTCAAGATGTAAACAATTATGGATTTACTAGAAAGTCAGTCAATAAACATTTATTAAGCACCTATTATGTGCCAGGCATGAGAAAGGCAAAAGACAGTTACTATTGTAAAGTTAATAGTCTAATGGGGGATACAACATACAAACAACTGTACATGAACAAGGGATACATAAGATCAATTGGAAATAACCAATGTAGGGAAGGTACTAGCGTAAAAGGAGATCAGGAATGGTTTCTTGTAAAAAGTGGGATATTATCTGGGATTGGAGAGACTCCAGAAGGCAGAGATGAGGAGAGAGAGAATTCTAGGCATGGGGGACAGCCAGTAAAAATAAAGGGAGGTGAGAGATGGAATGTCTTGTTTAATGAAAACCAAGCTCACTAATGTCATGGTATCATAGAGTACATAAAAGTGAGTAAGATATACAATGAAATATAAAGGTTGCATGGAGAGGGGAAGGGGAGGTTATATTGTCAAATAGAGAATTTTATATTTCATCCTGCGGGGTGTCAAGAGACACTGGAATTTGAGTAGGAGGATGACTCCTTGAGTTTTAGAAAATCACTTTGACATCTAAATCGAGGATGGATTGTATTGGGGATGCCAAACAAGCATTCTATTACAGTACTTTGGGTGTCAGGTGATAGACTGCTCCAAGATTGCAGCAGTATCAAGAGAGCAGGGGATATATGTGAAAAATGTTATGAGGGTAAAATCCATAGGACTTAGCAAGAAATTGAATATGGGGGGTAAGAGTGAGGAGTTGAGAGTGACATTAGGTTGCAGACATGGGAACTAGTAGGGAAGTAATGGGGAAGTGGGAGGAGTGTAAGGTCCAAAATGTCTAATAGTTTGAAATAGGACACTAGAGGCCAGTAGAGAGTTTAGGGCTGAATAAGTTGAGAATCATCAATATGTAGATGAAATTTGAATCCATGGGACCTAATGAGATCACCAAGTGAAATAGTAGAGAAGGGGAAGAGAAGAGAGTTCAGGACTGAATCCAGTGGATCATCCAAAGTTAACAACATGGCATGACCTAGATGAAACTCCAGCAAAGGTGACTGAGGAATGGTTAGATATTTAGGAGAAGAACAAGGAAGGGAGTAAAAAAAATCCTAGACAGAAGGATATATCAAAGAGTAAAGAATATTGAAGGATGTAGGGAATTAAAGGTCAAGAATTGAGAAAAGACCATTAGATTTGTCAATTAAATTATTGCAAATAATTTTGGAGAGAGAAGTTTTCAGTTGAATAGGTGAGAAGCCAGACTGTAGAAAGTTAAGAAAAGGGTAAGAGGAAGTTCTTCCTGTAGACAGCCTTCTCAAAGAGTTTAATTCCAAAAGGCAGGAGAAATATGGCATGGTAGTTAGTAGAGATAAATGAATCAAGTGAGGGTTTGGGGGAAGGGAGAGACATGGGAACATTTATTGGCAGTAGGGGAACATCTAGTAGGTCTAGATTGAAGATAAGTGAAGAAAAGGAAGCAGTCTTCTGGAGAAAATGGGATGGAACAGGATCACTCATGTAGTTAACCTTGTTAAAAAGAAGTGCCCCCTCTTCAGGTGAGAAAGGGGTGAAGGAAGAGATAGTGACAGAATATAACTGAGTGCTGTGAAATGAGGAAGAAGGGAGATAAAGGAGATATCACTGAAAGATGTCAATTTTTCAATGAAATAGGAGGCAAATTTCTCAGCTGAAGACAATTGGGGGAAGGCGAGCTATGAAAGGCTTAAGGAGTGATGAAAAATTTGGAAAGCTGTTGTTGTCAGTCACTTTTTGGCATATGCATCATGAACATCTCCTACATAGATAATGAACTGGGTCTAGAATTACATAGGAGGAAGAGATCAGTTGGATTGCATATGGGGATATGGTGATATTTTTATTGATCTCAGTTTTCTCCATGAAACAAAATTCCATCATTTTGACATTGATAGTCTTGCAGTGATATTGAATGGTTTGAGTACTTTTATATCACATTATAAAGAATTCAAATTGCATATGCCCAAAGGGGAATGCAGGGGATAAAAAATGGGCATGACTGGGCTATAGCATTTTCCCATTATTGGGAATTGTAGAGATAAAGTAGCATAGAGCATATTGTGAGAGAGATATGATCAGAAAAGGAGGTGGGTTGATCTAATAGTGATGAGTAACTGATGGATAACTCTCTATGCTTCATATAATATCAAGACATCTAGGGGAAAGCCTCTGGCATGTTACACGGACCCCTGAGTTAAGACAGGCCATGGACAATGGTTACAGTTAGAAAAGGTATGAACATTTTTGCAAACTGTTCTGTGAGAAGAAATAAGTGAATTTTAATTAAGTGAATTAGAATCAGTTTTCCTTTATATTTTGAAAAATATTTTCCAAAAAATTAAATTAAATTAAATTAAAAAATATTTCCCACTATCCCTTTTGATGCTTGGAAACAAAGGTATGGGAAATGGCAAGTAGAGAAATCACAGAGATGAAACTTTTCAACTGATTCATGTGATGTTTAGCAAAATGATCTATTACCTTGAGAAAAAGGATGGTACTCTGTATTTTAATCTCTCGCTTCTTGTGAGAACCTGCAGCCATAGCACTAGGATGAATACTGCAGTTAGTAATGAATATGCCTTTGTATAATTTCCAAGCTGAGAAAACTACTACTATCCTGTGGAGTGGAGGTTTTAGAGTTTGACAATCCTGGGCATGTTATGAAAAAGAGATGAAATAATGATAAGAACATTGGATTTCCTTCATCTGAAGCCTGGCTCTGCCCTTTACTTTGACATCACTTGACCTCTTTGAGCCTTAGTTACCTCTCTGAAAAGAATGTAGATGGCCAAAAGCCATTCCAGTTCTAACTCTGAGTCTATTTTTCATGACTAAGGTCCTCCTCTTTAAGTTTCAGAGGGATAAGAAACCCATTGACTGACTTGTGACTCATTGAAGCTTAGAATTCTTCCAAATGTAAATTTTGTCTCACTATCAACTCTCTTTTGCATTACTAATTTTGATTTTATAGATTCAAAGGTAGCTTCCCACTGTCCAACAACCATTTAGTAAACTTTTAAGGCATTTATTTAATTTTCTTCACTTGAAATTATTTTAGACTATACAAATATAAGTGGGGAAGAACTTCTTGTTAGTGTAGAGAAGACTGATTTTATTTTAAATGTCATCGGGGAGGATATGAAAGAGTAAAGGAGCAACACAGACTGCATTAGAGGAATGAGACAAAGAACAAAGTGACTTTCATTTTTATAGAAATATATACATATATATATATTTTTTCTTTTTTGGAGGGCAATTGGGGTTAAGTAACTTGCCCAAGGTCACACGGCTAGGTTTTTGTTTGTGTGTGTTAAGTGTCTGAGGCTGGATCCGAACCCAGGTCCTTCTGACTCCAGGGCCGACGCTCTACTCACTGCTACCTGAAGAAAGGTTACTTCTGGTTGAAGAACTCACTTGGATGCATGATAAGTTTTTCTGAGAATATGGACTATATTATGAGTCTATCCCTATCGATCTCAGTTTCATATGTAAATGAAGATTATTATAGTATAGTCATATTAGATGACTTTTGATATGCTTATCCTATTAAAATCATGAAATCAGTTATGACATAATAACTATATGTATCCCCAAATAGTAACTAGCTTAATATTTCTCAAACAATTATTCAGGGTACTCAGGAACAAGCCATTTCTCCCATTCCTCATACAAAAAAATGGAGAAAATACTTGCCCAATATATCTAATTAATCTGGTATGGGGTTCAATTTTTTTCTTTTTTGGAGGGCAATTGGGGTTAAGTAACTTGCCCAAGGTCACACGGCTAGGTTTTTGTTTGTGTGTGTTAAGTGTCTGAGGCTGGATCCGAACCCAGGTCCTTCTGACTCCAGGGCCGACGCTCTACTCACTGCGCCACCTAGCTGCCCCTATAGAAATAATTTAATGATTTTTCCTGAGTGTTATGACTCAGGCTTAATTCTCTTTTATTAAATGCAGTGATAAGCATGTAATGAAAGAAAAATAGTTTTCTCAAATATTATGATATACTTTGTGATTTCATTTGTATAGCAAACTCCTAGATGAGGAAATCCCCTCTTATCAATGCATATTGGCCCATTTTCAGTAACTTATAGTCTTGTCCAGTTGCCTAAAATACTTAGAAGTGAAGTGGCCCAAGGGCACATGGCCAGGGTATGTCAAGGACAGGATTTTAATTCATCTTCCTAACTTTAAGGACATCTTACTATGCATTACATAATGCTGCTCTAAATTATTCGCATACTGAGTTATCCTGTGCTTTCCTTTACTCATTAAATATTTTTAAGGAAAAGATCTTTTCATCATGGCTCCATGAACTTGCATGTATTGGGAAACTTCATCTCTTTCCTCACCACCCCTCACTCCCAATTTTTGCTAGAGAGTTATTATGTAATAGTCAAAAACTGCAGGCATTCCTGGCTACTTGGCCCTATAACTTTGTGTAGCAGGCTTGAATTCACCTCTGACTCTTATTAGCTGTATGACTGGGCAAATAAACTACTTAACCTTGCAGTGGTTCAGTTTTCTTACTAAAAAATGAACATGATGATACCTTTAGTAACTATCTTATAGCATTTTGAGGAGACTAAAGTGAGTTAATATGTCAAGTGCTTTGCCAACTTAAAAATACTATGAAGCCAGGATTCTTAATTGGATTTGTATCATGGACCCCTTTAGCAGTCTGAGAAAGCCTATGTAACTCTTCGCAGAATTTTAAAAATCATAATGGAAGAAAATGTGAAATTTCAGCAAGCAAAAAATATTTTCCTCCTATATTCCCTGAAAGATATCCATAGCCTCCCTTAGGAGTCTGTGTCATAAAATCCTTATTATATAGCATTTGTTGCTGATGTTGTTGTCATTGATATTTAGAAAGTAAAGATCAAGGAACAGGGCTGTGGGGCCTAATTATGCCTTCAAGCAGAGTTTTTCTCTCTCGGGCATTTCTTGCATGTGATAGGACCTCAGGTCCATTTGTTCTGCTGTTGATAGAATCCATATCATAGGAAAACAGATTGAGGTGATTGTATGTTGACTCTGTAGCCAGAGCAGAGTGTTAGGTTGCTTGTAATGGATTTGTCTTCCCTTCAGTGCCAGGCTAGTTGTATTGTTGTACTGTAGTGAATTCCAAGAAGGCATCTAAATTGGTCATGGATGTCACTAAATCTGGGCAGCAGTGTCTTTTGATGTTAAAAAATGGAGGTACATTCTCATTCGTACTAAAGAAGAGGATCTTGGACAATAGCATATAGTCTCCTCCTCCTCTCTCTTTTCTCTTTCTTCATTCTCTTCCTCCTCCCCTTTTCTTTTTCTTCCTTATCCTCTTCCCCCTCCTCTTCTTCATTTCCCTTCCTTTCCCCATCCCTTCCCTCTCTTCCCATTATCCTCCTCTGACAACTATTACTGTCTCATCCACTCCAAGCATAAATCCTTCTCCCCACTTCAACCTAACCCTTTCCTTTCCTCTGATGTTTATAATTTTTATCCTTGATTTTCCTTGCTGGCTCCAGTACATTTTGAACTATAGCTCTCAGACACTTTCTATGCCACATGCATGTTCATCTTCTGTTGCTGGCTTTGCTTTCATCTTCTATTTATTTCTTTGAAAACATTAAGTTAACTGTTCAGTTCCTTATATAATCATCTCACTCTTTGTTGAAAAATCTCATTCTCCTTCATCACTGGAAGGGCTTTCCCTTTGTGTTTTCAGAATCTCATCCTAGAGTAGCTCCCACCTATATTGGTCTGTCTAAACATATAACAGTTTTTTAGGAGAAAAAAATTGATGTCCGGCCACAGATTCACTCATCAAGTATTATTAAGAAATAATTTTTTCCCCAACACTATGCTCAAAATAAGAAGAAAGAAAAGGTTTTAAATAATCTCTCCATGACCTCAATACTTTTACAATTCTATTTTAATATTAATTTTTTAAATGTTGGTATCTTTTGCCCCTGAGGTATATAGAGTTCAAGGCAAGGTTAAACTGGTTAAACTAGTTTAATAATTAAAAAAAATCTATTTAGCATACATTAGAAGAAAGAAAGGCTTTATTTAAAAAAACAAATCTAATGCGTAGTGTAGAGCATCAGTACATGAATCAGGAATATATGAATTTCAATCTTCCTCTATGTAACTATTAGGTAAGTTACTATGTTTATTTGGATTTTAGAATGTTGGAAATAGAAGAAAATTTAGATTTCATTGAATACAGCACCCTCATTTGATAAAAGATAAAAGTGAGATCAAGAAAAGAGAAATATTCTAATAAATTTACTCCCAGGTATTTTAAGCATTTACTATTAATTTTTAAATTGAATTTCCCTGTCTCTTTTTCTCACTTTAGTTAACAATATATAGAAATGCTAATGATTTTTGTGGATTTATTTCTTATCATGTTACTTTTTAGAACTATTAATCATGCCAATTAGTTTCTTTTGTCTTTAAATGGGGGTAATGTTGACCCACTTTGTCAATTTTAATTCACTTTATTTTTTGCATGATTGTCATATATTGCATTTCTAGTATTATGTCAAGTAGAAGGAAAAAGGAAGGGCATCCTTTCTCCACTCATGGCATTACTGGGAGAGCTTCTTGTGTTTCATCAGAAAACAAAGCAAAATAATGCTTAGAATTAGGTTTTGATGTGTACTTTTGATTATTTTAGGGAATTTTCTAGACTGGTGCTTTTCAGTGTTTTTAATATAAATGAAAACTGTAGTTTGTCAAAGTTTTTTTTCTTCTTTTTCTCTTTCTATATGGGATATTTATTTATATGCCTGAAGTTTCTTTCACCTCTCAGTTTATAATCCTATGACCTAAATTATACAAATTCTTTCCCTAATGCGGAACTATTGTTGAATCCCTTGTGGAAATTCATTTTTGTCATAATGAATGCTTCTCTGGGATTTCTGCCTACTAAAGACCCTGATAAATTTTATTTCAAATGTTTGCTTCAGTATTCATTAGCTATATTGATTTATAGTTTTCTGCTTCATTTCTTCCCTAGGTTGCTTGTCAGGATGTAATTTGTTCCTTAAAAGTAGTTTGATAAAATATCCATGAAAAAATTATTATGGATCATAAGTATTTGATAACTATCACTTATAGATTTTTCTGGACTGGAAGTTCGTTTCCTTCCCTCTGGTAGGTCATTTATAACTGGCTCAATTTCTCTTTCTGACATTGGATAGTTTAGGCTCTCATCTCTTATTTTTGCTAATTTGAGTATATACATAGTTCACATATATCCATGGATAGATACATTTCCTTTAAAAAAATCAACATATATATGTATATATGTATACATATGTGTATATGCATATATGTAAATAGAGAAATATATATGCTTATGTATGCATGTATACCTATGTGTATATATATCCCTTATTTGTTCCACCAATTATTTTGTTGATTTTCTCTACCGCTCTGGAACTTTGTGCAATTGTTTCATTTTTTTTTCTTGGGGATATTATTGTTGCAATATTCTCTCTCCTTTTTGAATTTAAGTATTGCTTTCTTTTATTCTATATATTTATTCACATTTTTTTGTCGTCTCTGTCACTTACAATCTTACTCTGACTTGTCCATAGTTACCTAGGGGCTGGGTGTTTTGCCCAATAAGTGTGATATATACTCTTCCTCTCTGGATCCCTTTTCTACAAAGCTCCCCAAATTCCAAAAGAAGAGGCTTGGTCATGATACCACTCAGCCCAAGAAAACCAGTGACTCTCCATTCCCACTAGGATCAAAAGTTAATTTCTTTGGTATTTAAATATCTTCACAACATTTCTCTTTCCTACCTTAACATCTCATTAAATATCACTCCCATCCATAAAGTTGATGATCCAAACATATTTACCAGGACTTATCACAATAGGCACTTTATGAATTCTCATTAATTATTATTAATTAATCATTAATTATTGGCCTGCTTGCTGTCCCACATACATAGTTTTCTATCTCTATGCCTTTGTACCAATTGTCTTCAATGCTTGGTGCTGTATTTCTCTCTTATCTTTGCCTGTCAGCATCCCTTATTTCCTTCTAGGTTGATCTCTGATGCCACTTTCTTCTTCAAGTCCTTCTGTTTCCTTTAGTTGCTAGTGAAAGTTCTACTAAAACCACCTTATGCTAATTTGTGTATATTCCTCCTTTAAGATTGGGGGTTTTCATTTTTATTTTTTATCCTTCACACTTAGTAATATGTGTAGAGGAAGCATCTAATATATTCCCACTTTTAATCCTGGTATAATGTTTATTGACTTGTTTGGTTTTTGTACTTCCTATGGAAGGAAAAGGCAATGATATGCTTTCTTTTAGTATTAGAACAGTGTTTGGTTAGTAACTTCATGAGGCCAGTAGAAGGAGTATGTATCACTTACATGCAGAAAATCGCTAGGTTGATAATGCAATTTGCAAAGCTCCTAATAATAATGAGCTGTCTTTAATGACATAGTCTGTGACATTTCAAGGAATTTATACCTGTTCCCAGGATATTTATGTGGGGTGGTATAGAAAGCATTTGAATCCCCACGATTTTTGCAAGCAACCCATCTTTCCATTCCAGTGCAGAGATAGAGGAAAAAACTGAATACAAAAAGGAATCATGTTTTCGTACAAAATGACAAAACGTTGACACGGGCATTCTCTTCAAGCACTTGAATCACTCATTAAAAGGAGAAGGAAAGCAACCAGTTAGCAGCAATCACATCTGGTAATTTTCTTCTACCTCAAGGCAGGAGTGACTTTTGCTTCCTTCTAGAACTGTGCAAAATGGTTCATTTTCCTTGCTGTATAAGTGTGTGAAATTTGAACATTTTATAGTTATTCCACAATATAATTCCCAATGAAGTGTTGCCATTTCTGTCAATGCATGCAGCTGATCACAGCAGAAACAGTCCAAATCCACCCTTGAGCAAAACCCTTCATTTATGAATTTTTCTCAGAAGAAAAAAAATGATATTTCTTTGAAAGGAAAAGCACAATTCTACCATTAATACCAGGCTTCTTTCTTGTTTACGTGAAAGTCTACTGAGGATTAAATCCTCATTGTGTACAGTAGAATGGGTTATCTCAGAAGTAAAGATACCATGGAATCAGCATTAAAAAAAGATCTCACCTATTCATAGTTATAATTACAGCAAGATATTTGGGGCTTTGCTCCCATCTTAGATAATTTAGAAGGTGCTGAAAGCACCTTCCAGGGAATGTTTTATTCTCTGTCAGTTCTCAGGCAGCAAAAAAGTACTTGGTCTTATGGATGAAGCCATTCTTCATAGTAGGCATCATCCACTGGAAGTCTTATTTCTCTTTCCAGTTCTACCTTAAGCAGCATTATGCCTGTTGTCCTTTGTGGTCATATGTTAAGAAGGGCGGAAACTTTGAGGTATTTCAGAGTTCTCTTCCTTTTTTAAGCCTACACTTGAGATTGAAACATCCCACTCCCCCACCCCTATTATAGCTTGCCTTAGATAAAATTTTTGTTAATTAGAATGTTATTCAAACATTTTGTGTTTCTGTATCTGTTGTTTTCCTTTTGGAAATAAAATCATGCTTGAAAAAGACATTGTTAAAAATCTGAACAAATAATCTCATTTCTTTCCTCTGATCCTTCTTTATTATACCTTTTACTCTTCCCTTAGGTTCTCCTTGCTCTTTTCCCCATACTATATCCTTTATTCTTCTTCCTGTTCTTGTAGTTTCTCCCACTTTCCCTACTCCCTTTTATTAATCACCTTCTCTTTTATAGGCAAACATTTTGTAGTAGACAGACACAGCCTCAGAGCTAGGAGGAAATCAGATGGCACCTCTATACATATTGACTGTGTCACCTTGAGTAAGTGATTTAACTTTCTGTGTTCCAGTCAACTCATTAAAAAAGGTGAGCAGGAAAGGGTGACAAACTCAAGTAGAAGGAGTTTTTACATCTGGGAAATCCTTAATAATAACATTAAAAAAACCCACCACAACAACACAGGTCTAGCCTAGAACCCAATCATTGAATTCAAAGCTATTGACTGCCATTTTTGGTGGCTTTTGCTCTTTAATATTTAGAAATTTTACCAAGGGTTTTCCCTCTATTATAATACAAGCAAACCTCCATTTTGTTATAGGAAAATGTATTCACTAAAAATAAAGTATAGGTCTCTAAAGTAAAGATTCAAAGTCAATGGAAAGCCAGAGATCATGGATGTATCCAAACTTTTAGCTAAAAAGAACAACAAAAAAAGAATTATGTTATATAATCTCCCTTTTTATATGGGGAAACTGAGGCTTAGAGTAAATGATTGTGTACATTTGAATATACATAGATTTCATATGTATATAATATATATTCATAAATTCCCTATCATTATTTAGTGCTGAAATGAATAGACCAATAAAACATTCTATATAATAAATTTTCTATTCATATTTATGATGTATAGAGTGTTCAATGATATAATAAATTGACTTTACATATCTACTGATTAAAATATTTTGGGGTTTTTTTAGGAAAAAGTTTTATTTTCTAATGTAGAAGATTATATCTTATTAAAAATGTTAAATTAAGCTACTTCAGACAACTTAATATCTATATCTCCATATTTGTATAAATTCTTGTAACTTCTTAATGTATTTCATTCAGTCCTCCTTGGACTGTGATTAAATTCTGGAGCCCTGGGGAACAAACAGAACTATGATCATAATAGGCAGCTATACGAATTAGGTTCTTAATTATTATGATCAGAGCAAAAGAAACCTTTCCATTCTCTGAAGCTGTGGCAGATTTTGACTGTGGTGATTTGAAGATGTTTTGATGATGGCATCTTCTCATCTGCCATCTTAGAATAGTTGATAGTCCTCCCATAATCAACTTGGAATGCATTAAAAATTTATATTTATTATTATATGACTAATTAATGAAAGCACTTTATATGAAGACTGCATTTAACATATTCATGTTTTATTTACTTAAATTTAACCCAGATTCTATTCAAATTTGTTTAGGATATTTATATACCTATTTATTTTGTAAAAAGTTGTCCCAGGTAGGGTTTGCTTAGTGTTTACACTCAAAACTCTTAAGAAGTTCCAGTTACTAGTCAATCAGTTAAAAAACAAAAACAAAAACAAAAACAGGATACTAAAATAGAGGTAGAAAAGAGCTGCTGTATTTTATTTATTTACAAGAGGCAATGGAGACCAACACCCTGCCATTTTTGGTTTATATTCAGTAGTGTCAGAGATGTCAGAGATGAGGCAGCTTGGTGGCACAATGGATAGACAACTGGGCCTGACGTTAGGAAGACATCTTCGTGAGTTCAAATCTGCCCTCAGACACTCAATAGCTATATGACTCTCGGCAAGTCATTTATCCCTGTTTGCCTCAGTTTCCTCATCTGTACAATGATCTGGAGAAATAAATGGCAAACCATTCCAGTATCTTTGCCAAGAAAACCCCAAAAGGAGTCATGAAAAGTTTAGCACAACTAAAATGAATAAACAACAATAAAAACATCAGAGAAAAATAAACCAAACATTTTCCTTCCTTTGACTCCTTTGTTTTCCAAAGGTCCATACCACTGATTGGTCCTGATGAGGAAGTTAAAAGAATAAAATTTTGGATTCAGAGTGAGGGAAGTATTTTTGAACATGGTCATTTTAGGAAGTTGTTTTTTCTTGAATATGCATATTTTTAGAAAATTTTATTTTTTTTCAAAGGGGAGAAGGTTGGAGAGAAAGGAAAAAATGTTAAATGAAAAAATAAAAGAAAAAGGGATGAAACATTAGTCATCAGTCCTAAAACACCAATGCTGGCTCTTCTTGAGGGTAGCAAGGTCCAATTGGAAAGAGTTTTTCTAATCAGTTTAGTTTAGATTTAATTTCTTTATTTTATTGAATTAAATAATTCCTTTTAGATTGAATATTTGATAAACACTTACTTTTCAAAAATAAAAAAAATAAGATTCCCTTGTCATATATCCTAATGAATTGAATTGTGCATGCCTGTGAAACTCAAAATATGTTATTCATGAGAAGGAATAGTTCTCAATAATCATAACATTTCACAAGCATATTCTCTCAAGGAAAGTACTTTTTAAAACATTAAACTTAATATAATTCTTGGTCATTATCACTCATCTGAAGTCTTTCTTGCTCATTTCAGCTGTTCTTTTGCCTTCTTCAAATATTCCTGGCTCACTTTGTCTTATCTCTTCTTTTCATCCCTTTACAATGACTGTGAAATACCTTTTGTGTTCAGTATTTCCAGTAGAGTTTAAACTCTTTGAAGGCAGGGACTGTTTCACTCTTTTCTTTGTTGTTTTTTTTTAATTTTTTTCACTCTTTTCTTTGTATTCCCAGAACCTAGCATAGTGCTTTTTGTATGCTATGCACTAAATAAAGGTAGGTTGAATTGCTAAAATATCATTGACAATAAATATTTTCCATTTCACAACTGGTAATTAATGACAGACTATTTGAATTAGACCAATTTTTAGTAAGCACTTACTGTATGCAAAAGACTGTGTTACTTGCATGCCAGGCATGGACTAAGTTTGTGTAAGGCTCAGTCCCTACCATAATAATAGAGATTATTTAGAGAACAGAGATAAGTTAAGTTTGGTTGGACTGAAAAGTAAGTGTAGAATAATTACATGAGATAAGGGTAGAAAGGGAAAAGGATGCCAGATTGAAGTGATACTTAAAGTAAGGAATAAGTAGTTTCTGAAGTTTTTTGAACATAGAAATGTCGCTCTTTGGGTGGTAAAAAAATTAGCTTAGCAACTGAATGAAGAATAAATTGAAAGAAAGAATGGAAGCAGAAAGACCTGTTAGAAGGCCTCTATAATAACCCAGAGAGGTAATGATAATGAAGGTCTCTATTAGGGAGACAGCAGTATGCCAAAGGATACAAATGCAATATGTGAATCAAAAGGCCTTGGTAACAGCAACAGCTGCTGCTGCTGACGTTTCTACAGCACTTACTGTGTGCCAGTCATTGTGCTCAGTGATTTACAATTATTGTTTCATTTGATCCTTACAACAACCATGGGGAAGTAGGTGCTATTATTATCCCATTTTACAGATGAGGCAAATTTTTAAAAATATTATTTTTAAAGTAGAAATTTTGAATCACAGTCTAGGATTTGGGATATTGATCATGAATTGTAAGTTAGATAACTAAAAGACATCAGGCAAAATTAAGTGGACCTGTGAAAAGTATATTCTGGAATAGCAGAAAAATCATTGTGGTAAATTTTCCTCTGTGACTTGAGTTGTATTAGTTAGAGTCAGTCACAAAAGAAAAAGGCAAGAACTTCACAGTAGGGTGGAGAGTTGTTTGACAGAGACTGTTCTCCTCTTGGACTTCAGACCCTTTCCCTCATAGGAGGTAAGAAAAGATGATTCCTGCTAAGGTGTTGGCAAAATATCTCATTAGCTAGCCCCTTTAGGCATCAAGTCTCTAAACTGATAACCTTTCACAGCTTTCTATAGTGGAGAAGACCTAGCAAACAGGGTTGGGTTTTTTTTTTAACTGAGATATGGGAACTCGAGAAGTACAGCTACTGCTAAGTTTCTATGAGCAATAAAACCCAGGGTCTTATAATATCAAAGTGATTGTCTCAGGGGTTGTTTGAACTTTGGAGTTCCTGAATGAATACAGCAGTGGGGTTTCTGACTCTAGGGGAAGATGTACAGGGTAAGATAGTGACAAGACAGTAAGGTCTTCAAGGATTTAGCTTAAAAAAACAAAGGGACATTTGAAGTAAGAAAGAGGAAGCTACAGTGTGGGTCTAGGTTTTTATGTCAGATCCATAAACCTGGGCAGGATGTGGGGAAAAAGAAGTATGGTAGAGAGAATTTGGCTGAAGATAAAAGCAGAGAAAAATAAAAGTGGGATTGGCTGTATATCAAAGAACTTGCCCAGATGAAGAAAATAATGTTTCCCTGATATTGCATAAACTGGCATAGAGTTAGATTATAGCAGGGTGGAGTACTTGAATTAGCTGGACGTTTTCAGACAGTTTCATTATCTTAAAAGCAGAGCATCTGATGAATTCTCCACATATGTGGCTAAAAATTTCAATTCTCAGACCCTTGAGGAAGCAAGAAGAGAAATTCCTGAACTGGTTTGTGACTGTCCAAGACAAGCTGGTTAGTGAAAAGGGAGTAATATAAACTTTGAGAAAAGCGTTGGAGTTCATGTGGCTCATGGAATATATAATATTTTTATATATTCCACATACAAAGATATATGGGTGGGGGGTATATACACACATATATGTGTGTAAACACCCCCTCACCTATATATCCTTGTATTTGGGAATTCAAATTTCCAGATACTTGTATAAAAGATTTCTGTAAAGTTAATCTACTCAGGAAGTATTGGGGTGGGGGGGAGGGAGATAGGAAGAGAGAAGGTAGAGAGAGACACACACACATAATGAGTATTTATTAAGTACTGATTATAATCTGGCTTTTGATATTGTTATAATTTGTTTTCAGATTTCACCAATTATTTCTTAACTGCAAAATCTGATGGCTTTTTCTAAATTTAATTTCCTTGACTGTCCTGGGACACATTCATAGTGGGGCCCTCCTCTCCTCATTGATGATTATCTCCCTGAGGAACTATCATTTTTGGAAGGACCCCAACAATGTTTTACCTCATTAGCATTAGGACTATCTCCAGACTTTGCTTCCTCACCTGACAAGCTGTATTCTCACTTTCCCAAACCCCTCTATGTCTTGTCTTCCCCCATTAGAATATAAGGTCTCTGAGGGTCAGGGCTATTTCACTTACTTGTATTTGTATCCCCAGTATCCCCAAGTGCTTAACACAAGGTAAGTAATCAACAAGTTTTCTCTCCCTTACCCTTCTCTGTTTCTCCTTCTCCATCTCCCCTCCTCACCCCGTTCTTCCCCTTCCTCACTGCCTCCCTCTTCCTCTCTCTCTTCCTCTCTCTCTCTCTCTCTCTCTCTCTCTCTCTCTCCTCCCCCTTCCTCTCCTCCTCTCATCCTCCTCCCTCCACCTCCCCTCTTCCTCTCTCCATTTCCCTCTCTCCTCCCTCTCCCTCTCTCCTTCCCCCCCTTCTCCCCCTCTCCTTCTCCCTCTTTTCCTCTCCCTTTCTCCCTCTCCTTTGCCCTTCCTCCCTCTCCCTCTCTCTCTTTCCCTCTCTCTCTCCTCCCCCTCTCCTCCTTCCCCTCCCACTCCCCCCTCTTTCCCTCTCCCTTTCTCTCTCCCTCTCTCTCTCCCTTTCTCCCTCTCCATTCCTCCCCCTCTCCCCCTCTTCTTCCCTCTTCCTCTCCTCTCCTTCCCCCATCTTTTTGAATATTTACACATTTTATAAGTTCATCACAGTTCTTTATGCAACCACATTCTTTTTCCTCTCTTCTTTATGAAGATAGTTTGTGATTCCATTTGCAGAATTTCATTTTTGAGCTTTCAAGTCTTTTGAGTCATTTTCCCTTTTAGATTCTTTGAACATAAAATCAGACATATCTTGTCTCTGATCTTTTTTGACAAATGCTTTCCTGAATTCTAACACACACAGACAAGGTACAGACATACACACACATCTGACAATGCTCAACATTCCCCTAAGGTTCCTGCATCTTCTTGTCATTAACCAGTTCTATACCTTGCATTAGAATGAAGTCTAGAAAGAAAAAAATGTTCCCATAATTGTGTGTTTAAGAAGTGAAATCATCACCAAGACAAGTAAGAAATTTATTATCAGACTGATTTTAGCAGAATTAAAATTCCGCGATGTCTATAAAGCCATCCATCATTTGTGTATCAGTTTTATAATCTGACTTAAGAAAGAATGGGTGGCATAAGTGGAATGATCAATGGACTTGAAATCAGAGAATTGAGATGGAATTCTGACTGTGCCACTTATTATCCCAGTGACCTCAGATTAAGAAGATTATCTGATGATGATACCTTGATGAACTTCAGTTTCTTCTTCTATTAAATAAGAATATTCTTGCTTTCTCTGCCTAAATCTAAGGGATGCTTTGAGGAACAATTAAGATAATGTAATGGGAAAATCCTTTAAAATGTAGAACATTTCTAAATATAAGTTTTTATTGTGTTCTGCTTGTATGAGCATTGTTTCGTACTGCAATAATACTGCTAATTTTAGTATTATTATTTTAACCAAAATTCAGGTGCTCTACACATTATTCAATCCTCAGCTTCCCCATTATTGAATTTCTATTCAGGTGCAAACCTCCTTAATGTGCAGTAATAATTCTTCATGCTTTCTATCATATCTGTTTCAAACAGGGTATACCTTTCCATTTTCATATTCCAATAGGACTCCCTTCCCACAAAATCCTATTAATACTTTGGAGATCACATTGGCTTCTGTTGGATAACATTCAAATTCACTTTGTTTATTATTCATTTTTGGTGCTGTGCCATGATATCTAACCATGCGCGGCCATAAACAATTCTGGATTTTCCCTAACTCTCCCTGCCTTTTTTTTCTTGCTGAAAATTATTTGATAACTCCTCCTCTGCTCTTCTTCCTATAACACATTTGTTCTCTACAGTATCATCTACATACCTCTGTTAAATTTCATTTTAAAACTCTTTTGATCATGTTAGAAAGTTTTGTGCCAGATCTGCCCTATTAAATACTTCCAAGCTAAACTTCAATTCTTATTAGTCATTGTTTATTCTGAGAGCCAAAGTTCAGAAGGTGAACTTCTTAAACTTATCTACAAAGGCAGATGTCTATTTCCCTTTATTACTTTTTTTTCTTCCAAATTGTGACATTCAGTTGGAAGGGTAAGACAAGTAACAAATCTACAATTTTCTTGGTGTATTGAATTCCAGGTGAGAAAATTCCTCTACCCAGGAAGACTATCACCTTCCCAACAATGTATTTTTTGAGAACTGCTCCTAGAGGATTGAGGGTGGAAATGTTTTTCTCACAGTCACATAGATAGTATTTATCAGAGTCAGAACTTAAGCCCAGTTTTTCCCATCTTCTAGGCCAGTTCTTTACCTAATAATCCATTCTGAGCTTGTTCTTCAATGTGATCCAGTGGAATGACCAAAGAATTGGGTGCTAGAAGTCAGGAGTTCAAATATCAGTTCCACTTCTTACTAGCTTTGTGATCTTAGGTATGTCCTTTCAGTTGTGAGAAGAGATGAAAATTGTGTTCATGCCTCCCTGTCCTATAATTTTCTCTCATAAACTTTGAAGTCAATATAGATATATTTTTGGTCTCTTCTACGTACATCATTTGTTCCCACATGAATCTGAAGAGATAGGTAGAAATTGGTGAGACTGATGAGTCTTACAATACTGTCTTTTACATCTCTCTAGGGGAGAGATTCATTCCAATCCTCTACCTTGAATAGTATTTTGTTTTTCCTTGTCTTACAGTATGTTTGTATTTGGAGGAGTTGCTTTTGGAGTCACATGACATTAAAAATACTTAGTGAATATTTGCTGTTGAAGATAATGATTATTTCTGGCTAGTGTCGCCACACTTTGGAGAAGACCAGCATCATCTTGATTTACAGATTATAGTAGGGAGTGAGAGAGAGTCCCAATACATTGATATCTGGGTTGGCTGGACTCTGCCGCTTCCCTCACAGGAAAGACAGCAGGTGGTAAACAGAAACAGACTGACTGATAGGGCAATGAGCATAGCACATCCTTTCATCCCTACATTCAACAGTACCAAAGGAACTACAAATCCCTGGGTGCACCTATATATAATTTATTCATGATCATTGTATTAATAGGACCAAAGGGTAATAGAACTAGAGCTGGGAGGGACCTCAGCAGTCATCTCATCCAGTCTACTTTACTGGGGAGGAAACTGAGACCCAGAGATGTTGAATGACTTGCTTCTGGTTAAACAGCTAAGCAAATTGCTGAGTGAAAATTCAGACCATATCTTCCTGACTGCAAATTCAGATTTAACCCTAATCATCTCTCAAAAGAAGCAGGAGGTATGTTTGATACACTAAAAAAAAAAAAAAAGAGGTCCTAGGTTCCTTTGTGTGAGTATGAAGCAGTGCTACTCTTAACACTGATTCATGGAGATCTGAGGTCAAAGGTCCTCCTGAGGAAATCACAGGATCTGCCAAAAAAAATGAGCATTAAAAAAAGGATGAGGAAACATAACAAATACATTTTAACACAGATTATGTTATCTTTCTGCTTAATTAAAATGTAAATAATGCAAATTATAGGGCTTTGATTTAAATGTATCCCATTTTTGGTGAGTATTGTTTATAATAATAATAAAAGAAAGGTCGAAAGGAGGTATTAAAAGAAGTGTCAAACTTCATTATTATCCCTATTATTTTATCTTCCTCCTCATTGTCCTCAATAAACATTTATTGTTTCTACTGTGTGGGGGTCACTGTGCCCTTTATATCACCATTAATAACTGCAATGCACACACACACATACACACACATGCATATACACACATAGAAAACATAAGCAAGAATATAAATCATAAACACTATACACTGATGACATTTTAACATGTGGATAGCATACAGAAAGTTGAATGCTCTGCTAAATTTTTTAAAAACTCATTTTCCTAAGAAGGTTGTACTGAGAAGGAAACAATGGAAATAAGAAAAAATCATTCATATTTCAACGTTTATTTATTTATTTGAAAGAAACATTTATTTCCATTTGGCCTTCATCTAGCTGAATCTCATTTTCCCCCATTGGCTATTTTACATTCAGTTGTCAATCACTCTGCCAGATCTCTTTCTCTTAAGGTGTTTATTTCCCCCCTTACCTGTATTTTTTTTATTAAATTTATACTTTATTCACTGTATTACAAACATATTTGGTGAACCTCTATATGAAAACAAACAAACAAACAAATAAGCAAATGAACAAAATCCCATTGTGAGTTATCAAGGCCCAGCCCTATTAGCATCTACTTAGCTACACCCAAGCCAAAAGAGTTACCTTTTCTCCTCTCTACTTGAGTGTCCAATTCAATGCTCTAACCATGGAAGGGGAAGAGCTTGACTGAGCATGTCTCAGAGAAACAGCAGTCAGCAAAAGCCTCTTAGCCCTCTTAGCCTGAGGAATATGTGTCTCTAACAGATTGCCAGAAAAGATGAACTGCTGCAGGTAAAGCAGCTGCTGGTTCAAACAATTTTGATCTTTTTATATCTTGTGCTCATTTGAGTTCCACGTGGAATTGTCCCACTTGTTAAGGGGAGCTGCAGGTAGTCCATCTGCTGGTTCAAAAGAGCTCGGTCCCATTATAAGTTCTGCTCACTGCGTTCTGACACCAAATGGGCCCAGTTGTTTTTGGTGGACCCTGAGGAAAACTTTTACAAAGTGGTTTCTTAACCTTTTCAAGGAGACAAACACCCCTTCTCCTTCTGTTTTCCTTTGGTAAGTGGAATAGGCTGTTCAGCAAACCCCACCAGTCCCTGCTAGTCAGTCTGTAGGGACATTATTGAGTAGAGAAAGATATTTTAAGAGGTTTTGAAGCAGGAAATAGATAAATATCTAAATCTTCATGCTCAGCTGTTTTCCAAATGGGATATTTGACTGTGGCTTTGGAGATGTGTGTGCAGCATCTGTACCTGAAAAGTCATTGTTATGCTGTTTGTTACATTTGCAGGCTTTTCACATCTCAAATGTCACCCTTCACTCTAATCCTTGGGGTTCCAAAATAGGAAAAGCATTCACCAAACTGTTTAAAATAGATAACATTACATATAAGAACTAGCAACACAAAGCAGCAGATCTCAGGAGGTTAATCCATTTGGATAGGTGAACTTTAAAAGAACAATTGATCTCAGAATTCCTAAATGAACTTTTTGTCTCCTGAAGATCCCATCTTTTTACATGACAGTTGCCTTATAAACATTTGTTAATTACAGCAATGATACTGATGGTGAAGATGGCAGGCTATGATATACAGTAGGCAGAATAGTGGATTTGGAGTCAGAGTCTATTTTTAAGGTGTTATTTTCTTTAGTATTTTTTGGTCTCCTTTAGCAGGCTGTTGACTTGTTTTTTATGATTTTCTTGCATCATTCTCATTTCTCTTTCCAGTTTTTCCTCCACTTCTCTTACTTGATTTTCAAAATCCTTTGTGAGCTCCTCCGTGGCCTGTAATCAATTCATAGTTTCCTTGGAGGCTTTTGATGTATGGGTTTTGATTCTGTTGTTTTCTTCAGGTTCTATGTTTTGATCTTCTTTGTTACCAAAGAAAGATTTTATAGTCTGATTTCTTTTCTGTTTGCTCATTTTCCCAGCCAATTACTTGACTTTTGAGCCCTTTGCCACAGTAGAACTCTGCTTCCAGAGTGGAGAATGTTGTGTCTCAAATTTCTGGGGTTTTGTGCAGCTGTTTTCAGAGCTACTTCTAGGTACGTGCCTCAGAATTGTGAGGATTCCCTTTCCACAGCCACCACAAGCTCTGCCACACCAGCATTCCTAATCACCCCAATATAACCGCCCAAAACCGTGACCCGGATCCAAGCAGGGCAAAGCAAAAGAATTCTGCCTCAGTGCCAGCAAAGAGATTTCTGTAACTGCCCTCTCTGATCAGCCACATGGTCCTCCCCTCCTCATCTGTGGGCCTGGAATTCTGGGAGCAGCCACTGCTGCTGCTGCTGCTGTTGCTGTCACCACAACCAGGGCCACCTCCACTGTCCCAGGGGCAGGGCTGGATCCTACTTCTCTCTCACCTAGGTTCAATAGGGTTTCCCCACTGGCTTTTTACTTTCTCTTTGGAGTTTGTGGGTTGAGAAGTCTGGAAACCACAACAGCTGCCAGCTATTCAGTCTCCTGAGGTCTGTGCCAACATGTTATGTGCCAGCACAGCCCACGCGGAGCTGTGCTCTGCTCCCAGCCCGGAGCAATAGACCCTTCCTTTTGGCCTGCCAGGCTTTCCATAGCTGCAGATATATTTCACTTTGTCACTTTGTGGGTTCCACAGCTCCAAAATTTGTTTAGAGTCATTTTCCAAAGGTATTTTGGAGGTTTTGGGGGGACAAACTCAAGCAAGTTCTTACTTTCACTCTGCCATCTTGACTATGCTGCTAAAAATAAATAAGAGAAAAGAAGACTTACCTTAATATTAACCAATACCTTAATATTAACTTCTTAGGGATTATGTTATTATACATTCAATATCTACTCCTACTTCTCACCATGATATTTCTAGACTAGTTGTGCATCAAAAAGTGGTTTCTTTCTTTTTGTTGTCATAGTCTTTAAAAAAATTAAATTTTAGTTTTAGTTTTTAACTTTCACTTCTATAAGATTTTGAGTTTCAAATTTTCTCCCCATCTTTCCCTTTCTCCCACCCCAAGACAGCATGCAATTTGATATAGGTTCTACATATATATTCGTTTCACATTAGTCATGCTGTAAAGAAGAATGGGAGAAACCATAAGAAAGAAGAAACAAACAAAAAAGAACAGATAATATGCTTTAATATGCATTCAGACTCCATAAATCTTTTTCACAACATCGATAGCATTTTCCATCATGAGTCCTTTGGAGTTGTTTTAGATCTTTGCATTGCTAAGAAGAGTTAAGTTTTTCAAAGTTAGTCATCACATGATGTGTTGTTACTGAGTAGACTGTTCTCTTGGTTCTGCTCACTTCACTCAGTATCAGTTCATATAAGTCTTTACAGGTTTTTCTGAAGTCTGCCTGCTCATCATTTCTTGTGGAGCAATAGTATTCTGTTTCATTCATATATCACAACTTGTTCAGCTATTCCCCAATAGATGGGCATCCCCCCAACTTCCAATTCTTGACCACCACAAAAAGAGCTGTTATAAATATATTTGTGGGGGTTGCTAGGTGGTACAGTGAATAGAGCACTGGCCCTAGAGTCAGGAGGACCTGTGTTCAAATCCGGCCTCAGACACTAAACACTTACTAGCTGTGTGACCTTGGGTAAGTCACTTAACCTCAATTACTCTGCCTTCCCCCCTACCCCCCCAAAAGCAAATATATATATATATATATGCACATGTGGATCCTTTTCTCATTTGTATGATCTCTTTCAGCTACAGACCTACAAGGGGTGTTACTAAGTAAAAGGGTATGCACATTCACATTTTTATAGCCCTTTAGGTATAGTTCCAAATTGCTCTTCAGAATGTTTGGATCAGTTCACAACTCCACCAGCAATGCATTAGCACTCCAATTTTCCCACATCTTCTCCAGCATTTATCATTTTCCTTTTTTGTCATGTTAGTCAATGTGATAGGTGTGATGTGGCACCTCAAAGTTGTTTTGATTTGCATTTCTCTAATCAGTGATTTAGGGCAATTTTCATATGTCTTACAAATAGATTTACTTTCTTCTTCTGAAACCTGCCTGTTAATATCCTTTGACTATCTATGAACTGGGACATGACTTGTATTCTTAAGTATTTGACTCATTTCTCTATATATTTTAGAAATGAGACCTTTATCGGAGATACTGGTTGTAAAAATTCTTTCCCAATTTTCTGCTTCCCTCCTAATCTTGCTTGCATTGGCTTTATTTGTGCAAAACCTTTTCAATTTAATGTAATCAAAATGACCAATTTTATGTTTCGTAATGTTCTCTATCTCTTGTTTGGTCATAAATGCTTTCATTCTCCATAAATCTGACTGTTAAACTATTCCTTGCTCTCCCAGTTTGCTTATAGTATTAACCTTTATATCTAAGTTGTGTACCCATTTTGACTTTATTTTGGTATGTGGTATAAGATGCTGGTCTGTTCCTAGTTTCTGCCATACTATTTTCCAGTTTTCCCAGCTCTTGTTGCCAAATAGTGCACTCTTATGCCAGAATCTGGAGTCCTTGGGTTTATCAAACAGTGGATTACTATAGTCATTGACTATTGTATCTTGTGTACCTAACTATTACACTGATCCACCACTCTATATCTTAGCTACTACCAAGTAGTTTTGATGATTGCTGTTTTATAATTCAATTTAACATCTGGTATGCCTAGGCCACCTTCCCTTGCATTGCTTTTCATTAATTCCTTTTATATTCTGGACTTTTTGTTCTCCTAGATGAATTTTGTTATTTTTTCTAACTCTGTAACATATTTTTGGTAGTTTAATTGACATGTCACTGAATAAGTAAATTAATTTAGGAAGAAATGTCATTTTTCATTTTATCAGCTCTGACTAACCATGAGCAACTGATGTCTTTCCCATTATTTAGATCTGACTTTATTTGTGTGAAATATATTTTGTAATTGTGTTCATATAGTTCCTAGGTTTGTTTTGGCAGGCAGACTCCCAAATATTTTGTAATATCTACTTTAAATGGAATTAGGCAACTTTAAATAGAATTCCTCTTTCTGTCTCTTACTGTTGGACTTTGTTAGTCATAAATAGAAATGCTGATGATTTATGTGAGTTTATTTTATATCTTGCAACTTTGCTAAAGTTGTTTATTATTTCAAATTGTTTTTTGCTTGATTCTCTAGGATTCTCTATATCATATAATCATTCTCTAAGTATATCATATCATCTGCAAACAGTAATGACTTTGTTTCTTGTCTATTCTAATTCCTTCAATTTCTTTTTCTTCTCTTACCTCTAAATTTAATGTTTCTAGTATCATATTCAACAGTAGTAGTGATAAATAGGCATCCTTACTTTACTTCTAATCTTAATGGAAATGCTTCTAGCCTAGCCCTATTATATATAATGCTTGCTGATGGTTTTAGGTAGATGATATTTATTATTTTAAGGAAGACTCCATTTATTCTTATGCTCTCTGGTGCTTTTAGTAGGAATGGGTGTTCTATTCTGTTAAAATCTTTTTCTGCATCTTTTGAGATAATTTAATGGAAATGCAGATTTAAAGATCTTCCCTGCCCCTAGGCCCTTTGATTGGCTTAAGTGACTCTAAGAACCTTTTTTAATTTGAAAATATACTCTGCCCCCTAATAGGCTGAATGTGGTCACATGGAGCCTGTGGTAGGAGGCTTGGTTTTCAGGAATGACCACACCTTGATGCTGTGTGATTGGGCAGTGGGTCAAGAGGGTGGTTACATTCTCTGACCCAGGAGAAAGCTATATAATTCCTGATGTGAGGCTTTGCTTTGGGGCTCACTTTGAGAAGTGTTGTGTGATTTGACCAGATGAGACTCTGGGCAGCCACTGAGAGCCCCCCGGCTTTGAAAACCCAGATGTTGATGCTTCCCTCTCTGGTAACTGTGATTTGGTATTGATATAATGGTTGGACAGTTTGGAAGCCTGTCTGTTTGATTTGTCTGTATACTCTGAAGTTCAGGGTGCTGACCTTTTCCCCTTGAACTAGGTAATATATGTTTGATTGATTAAAGTGAGCTTGTTAACCGATTTTGAGTTGCTTTCCTTTAGAAAAGCAGATCTAAGAACCTGTGTTGGCAGCCACTCTGGGGATGCTGGGGTGCTTGCTGCTACAGATAATAATATGGTTTCTCGTAGTTTTGTTGTTAATATAAAAAGTACTTTCAAACAAGTTTTAAATCCATATGACATCATTTGAGGAAATCAAACTCTCATGCTTTTTAGATTAGAAATTACTAGTGATTATAACTCCACTGTATTTAGAAGAGTATGAAATATGTTTCTCAACTTATTGTAAATTTAATGACTGAATGATTAGGGATGACCTTAGAATCATAGTTTGAGAGTTAAAATAAACTTTAAGGGTCATTAATTCAACCCCCTTAGTGATCTTGAGATCATTATAACCTTTGCTCATGTTAGCTCACCCATCTCTCCCAGTGACAAATTAAATTCAAAATGCTATTGCATCTCAATCTCTGTTGTCACATAGATTTCTGATGCAATATCACAGATCTTTTAAATTAAAAAAAAGAAAGAAAAATGTTCCGTTAGCTGAATGATATATCTCTAAATTATAGCTACACTTCTGAGAGACTAAGGAAGTATTTGTCTACTGAAAAGTCTGAATTCCAATATGCTAGCTGCAAAAGTGCTTAGTACAGCATTAAAATTAGTACAGAGATAAGTTAAATTTATTCAATAGGAAAATATATTGTGCTTCACTCCATTTTTGACTTCATCATGCCCAACAAATATGCTACCCCCTGGCATATATGAAAGGTGCTTAGTTGAAGAGAATCCAAAGTATACAAGTATTATACATGTCAAAAACAGGATAAATAAGTAACTTGATTTAAGACTTTTGAGAGAGTATCTAATCATAACTTCATGCAACACATACTGGTTAATAGCTGATGCTTTATAATCATTTTACCTTATCACTTTTGAATTTTCAAAGGCATGGATAGTATATTTATATAGAAATAAACCTAAATGCAAACAGAGAGATCCATGCACATGTTTTATCTTTAATGTTTGAAATTATAAATTTTTCTGTGAGAACCTCTTTACCAGAATATAGACCAGAACGTAGACTCTCTAGATGAGTTGCTTTTATCTACTTACCAAAACTCTACACAACCAATAAAGTTTTGAACATATAAAGTTGGCCTCATTCTATTTCTTGCACTAGACATTTTCACTTGCTATCCCCCATGCTTAGACCTCTCTCCCTCCTTATCTCTGCCTGCAAACATCTTTGTCTTTCTTTAAGACTCAGCTAAAGTGTGATTTTCTGCAAGAAACTATAGCAGCAAGCACCTCCATGTCCCCAGGGTGGCTGCCAACACAGGTTCTTAGATCTGTTTTTCTAAAGGAAAGCAACTCAAAATGGGTTAACAGTCTTACTTCAATCAAATATATATCATTTACCTTGTTCATTACCCCTGCAGATCATAGGGGGAACAAGTGACCATTCAGTCAGTACCTCAAACTTCAGAGTATACAGACAGAAGTTACAAAGCAGAAGTTATAAGAAAACAGAAACACATATCAGGCAGATAGGCCTCCAACTGTTTTGACCATTACATCCATACCTAGTCAGTTACCAGAGAGGGAAGCATCAACATCTGGGTTTTCAAAGCCGGGGGACTCTCAATGGCTACCCAGAGTCTCATCTGGTCAAATCACACAACACTTCTCAGAGTGAGCCCCAAAACAAAGCCTCACATCAGGGTTTATATAGCCTTCTCCAGGCTCAGAGAATGTAACAACCCTCTTGACCCACTTCCCAATCACAAAGTATCTCCTGAAAAATAAGCCTCCCGCCACGGGATCCAGGGGCATTTAAGCCTATCAAATGGCCTAGGGGCAGGGAAGATCTTAAATTTACATTCCCATTACAGAAATATTTCCCAATTTCCTTCTAATGTTTGTGCCTTCCCCTTGTTCATTATCTCCAGTTAATCCTTTCTAAATAATGTTTATACCTAGTTGTTTGTTTGTTATCTCCCTGATTAGATTGTAAGCTCCTTGATGGCAGACACTGTTTTGTGACAATTCTTTGTATGCTCAGTGACCACCATAGTAGTATTAGGCACATTGTTGGTTGTTATTGTCTTTGAATCTTTGTGACTCCATTTTGGGTCTTCTTGGCAGAGATACTGGAGCAGTTTGCTGTTTCCTTCTCTAACTCATTTTACAATGAAGAAACTGAGAAGATGGCAGAGTAAAAACAGGAACTCCATGTGGCTCCTGCTCCAACCACATCTAATACCTATAAAATATGGCTCTAAACAAATTTTAAAGCTACAAAACCCATAAAGTGACAGATAGAAACAAATCTCCCTTTTAAAGCAGCTTGGTAGGCCAATGGAAAGAGTCTATCACACCAAGTTGGAAGCCGAGGGCAGTCCTGCACGAATTGCCCTTGACCAGTCCCAGGGCAACCCCAACCCTGTGGCATAGACTGGCCAGAGCAGACTTCAGGATCAACAGCAGCTATAGCAGTTTCCAGACTTCTCAACCCATAAATGCCAATGAAAAAGTAAATGGTTAGTGGGGAACTCTGTTTGAACTGGGTGATGGAAGAGCAAGGTCCAGCCCCTGCCCCTGGGGAGAGAGGTGCAGCAGCTACAGTTACTGCTTTGTGGCTGCCTACAGAGCTTCTGGCCTGCAGATCATAGGGGGAACAAGTGACCATTCAGAAGGTAATTGCTCTTGCTTTGACCTTCTTGGACCTGAATCATGGTCTTGGGTGGTGGTTCTGGCAAGTGTGGGCAGTGTGCTAGATCTTGGGCTGTCTGTAGAGATGGCTCTCTCCTCATAGCTCTGACAGCATCTGCAAAAATCCCAGCAATTTTGGACATAGCTCTCTGCAATCTGGAAGCAGAGTTTTGCCATGGCAAAGAGCTCAAAAGTCAATTAATTGGCTACAAGATGAGCAAGCAGAAGAAGCACAATCAGACCACAGGGTCCTTTTTTGGGGACAAAAAGGATCAAAATATGGAAAAAGAAGAAGTAAATGAAGTCAAAACTCCTGTACAAAAGCTTCCAAGAAAAATATGAATTGGTTGCAGGCCATGGAAGAGCTCAAAAAGGATTTTGGAAATCAAGTAAGAAGAGTGGAGGAAAAATTGGAAAGATAATGATACAAGAAAATCATGAAAAGTGAGTTAACATTCTGCTAAAGGAGACGCCCCCAAAAATACTGAAGAAAATAACACCTTAACAATAGATTAACTCAAATGCCAAAAGAGGCGCAAAAAGCAAATGAGGAAAATAATGCCTTAAAAAGCAGAATTGAAAAAGGAATTTCAAAAACTTATTGAAGAGAATAATCCCTTCAAAACTAGATTAGAGAAAATGGAAGCTAATCAATTTATGAGAAATCAGGATACTATAAAATATATCCAAACATATGGAAAAATAGAAGGCAATATGAAATATCTCAATAGAAGAACCACTGACCTGGAAAATAGATAGATCCAGGAGAGGGAATTTAAAAATCATTGGACTACCTGAAAGCCATGATCAAAAAAAGAGCCTAGAAGTCACTCTTCAAGAAATTTTCAAGAAAAATTGTCCTGATATTCTAGAACCAGAGGGCAAAATAGAAATGGAAAGAAATCACCAATCTGCTCTTGAAAAAGATCCCCCAAAGAATACTCCTAGGAAAATCATAGCCATATTCTAGAGTTCCCAGGTCAAGGAAAATATATTATAAGCTTCCAGGAAGAAACGATTTGAATATTGTGGAAATACAGTCAGGATAACACAAGATCTAGCAGCTTCTACACTGAGGGACTGAAGGGCTTAGAATTTGATATTCTGGAGGCCAAAGGAGCTAGGATTAAAACCAAGAATCACCCACCCAGCAAAACTGAGTATAATGCTTTAGGAAAAAATATGGCCATTCAATTAAATAGAGGATTTTCAAGCATTCTTGATGAAAAAAAAAACCAGAGCTGAACAGAAAATTTGACTTTCAAATACGAGAAGCAAGAGAAGCATGAGAAGGTAAACAGGAAAAAGAAATCATAAGGAGCTTATTAAAGTTGAATTATTTACATTCTACATGGAAAAACTATAATTGTAACTCATGAGACTTTTCTCAAAATGAGGATAGTTGAAGGGAATATATGTACATATATATGTATATATAGGAAGGTGTGTGTATAAATACATAAGTGTGTATGTGTGTCCATGTATATATACACAGAGCACACAGGATCAGTTAAATAGGAAGGGATGATATCTAAAAAACAAAATTAAGAGGTCAGAGAGGAATATAACAAGAGGAGAAAAGGAGAGACAGAATAGAGCAAATTATCTCATATAAAAGAGGCAAGAGAACACTTACAATGGAGCAGAAGAGCAGGAGGAATGTGTCGACCTTACTCTCATTGAATTTGGCTTAAGGAGGGAATAACATACACAGTCATTTGGGTATCTTACCCTACAGTAGAGTAATAGGGAAGGAGATAAGAGGGTGAATGATAGAAGGGAGGTCAAATTGGGGGAGAGGATAGTTAGAAAGACATATGTTTGAAAAGTGACAGGGTCAAAGTAGAAAATAGGGTAAGTGGGGCAGCTAGGTGGCGCAGTGAGTAGTGAGTCAGCCTAGGAGTCAGAAGGACCTGAGTTCGGATCCAGCCTCAGACACTTAATGCACACACAAACAAAAACCTAGCCATGTGACCTTGGGCAAGTTACTTAACCCCAATTGCCCTCAAAAAAAAAAATAGGGTAAGTGTGGGTGGGATAGGATGGAGGGAAATATAGTTAGTCTTTCACAATATAACTACTATGGAAATATTTTCTGTAACTACCCATATACAAGCTATATTGAATTGCTTATCTTCCCAGTGTGGGTGGGTGTGGAGGGAAGAAGGGAAAGAATATGGAAATCAAATTTAAAAACTAATATTTAAAAAAATTGTTTTTTACATGCAACTGGGAAATAAGATATCCAGGCACTAGGGTATAGAACTCCATATTGCCCTACTAGAAATTTAGAAGGGGTATGGGGGAGGATATAAGAGAGAGCAGATTGGGGGAAGGGGTATTCAGTAGGCTTGCTATCTTGGGGTGGTGGGGAGAGGAAAGATGGAGAGAAAATTTGCAACTCAAAATCTTGTGGAAATCAATGTTGAAAACTAAAAATAAATTAAAAAACAAAACAAAATAAAATCTAATCTTCAGAAGTCTAAATAAATCTTTGTGCCTTTAAGAAGTCTGAGGTTAAAAAAATTCTAAGTTTACAATTCTTTCATTGCCTAGGTCCTGTTTCCAAGTTCCTTTATCTAAGATATTGCTGGAAGTGTATTTTGGGGAAGTATGTATGGGGGTCATTCTTAATATAATAAAGACCTTTCTATAATAAAAAAACCTAATGAGGAAACTGAGGCAAACAGGGATGAGTAACTTGTCCAGGGCTGCACAGCTAGTAAGTGTCTGAGGTCAGATTTGAACTCAGGAAGAGAAGTCTTCCTGATTCTAGGCCCAACACTGTATCCAGCATGCCACCCATACACCCTTATCTGACTCATAGTGGATACTTAATAAATGTTGTTGACCAAGTGTCCCACATTGCTAGAGAAATAACACAATGATATCCACAATGATCAAATCACATGTTTGAAACACTTAAATGAGGATTCAAGGTTAGAGTCAGAGGGTTAGAGCTGGAGGCATTTAGGGTTGGCAAGTTACATGACTTTTAAACTGTGAGGGAGGGGAAATTTTTGTTGAGCTAAATGATCCATAAAGTCACCTCCAGCTGAGAAATTATGTTATCCTGGGTTTGGGGGGCAAGTCTCTTTCCTTATTTTAAGAGCAAAAAGGGTGAGTTTGGAGGAGAATGAATATGATACTCTAAAGGAATGCCACTCACAACCTCTATTAGCAATACAGGTCACATTGATAAGGTTACAGCATGTTCAGCTCACACTGTGGTCCCTATGGCTAAGATCTGCAAAATTTCCAAATGCACATATTGAGGTCTCAAGGACTGAAGGGTTCTGGTCTCTTGCAAAAGCTTAAGTGGGACGCTTGGTGTCATGCCAAGGTATTATATAAATAACTAATGGAATGAGATTAAATGGACTCCTGCAGGCTCTCACTTTATATTCTAAAGCATGACGACTAATTACCCTTCGTTTGGCTTGCTAGCTACAAATAGCATAATTGGTCATAAAATTATATAGTCCTTTTCAAAATACAGGCATAGTATTTGACTCTAAAATCTCTGGGATCATTGAATTCTAATGTCTGATTAAAGAAAAAAAAAGATTTGTTCCTGTAGGAGCTGTGTCCAATTGTTTTGGATTTGGTATTAAAATAGACTATAATTAGGTTGATAGTCATCATTTATATGAATAGGCATCTTTTCTAAGAAAATGGAGGAAGTATTATGAATCACAATAAAACTTATAAATACTGACTTTGATCTTTGGAAGTAATTGGTTTGATTTCTTCCCTTCTCAATTGGACCAAATGATTAATTGCTTTTGAGACAGAAATCTCAACATCGTAAGTACTTTGAGAATCTGCTAAAACCTAGAACATTTATGCCCCTTTGTGATTCATCAAAGTCAGTATTATATATCCTTTTTATGGATTAGACAGTGGAAGTATTCTGTTTATTTACCTTGACTCCTAACCTCTACATTTTCTCCCATATATGAACTTTATCATGGTATCCTGATGTGTCCTACAAAAGCATGATACTCCACAAATCAAAAGCCTTCCCACAAGGGTGAATGAATACAGCAAATGCTAGAAATAGAAAAGAAGACCCAGAGCTCATGCAGTATGAAGTTCAGGGGAGGTCCAACTCCTGCGGGCTTTGGCCCAGGCAATTTTAATAGTCTCTAATCAATAGAGAAAAAAAAATCTACCAGGCATGCTAGTGGGTTTGGAAAGGTCAGGAGGTCAGTGCTATATCATATAAACACCTTCTACCTGTTATTCTAGAACTTGGACTAGAATGATGTTGGATTGGTTGACAAGATCAAGGTAGGGTTCTTTGATCTCATTGGGAATGAGTCCACACAGATGGCGGGAGCCCTATCCTTGTGGGAGGGGCTCATATATTAATGACTCTGAGGGCTGCTGCTTGCTGCAATTGTTCTAGTCAGCTGCAGATGGGTGCTGGAGAAAGGGGAGGGTGATTTGGGACGTGAGAAACCCTGGAATAAAGGGTTTTTTATCCAAAGGGTTATTTATCTAAACCCTTATCAATCAAACATAGTACTTAGACCTGGATCTTCATGACTCCTGGGTCTCCAGATACTATGATCCCCCTCTGGGAGCTATGAAGAAATTTATAGATTTGACCCTACCAGCCCAAGTGTAATCTCTTTCATTGCATGTCCCTCTTGGTAATGACCAAAGTGATTAATAAATGGACCTTGAATGTAGGACTGCCCACTCACCCCCACCTAACCTGCATCTATGAATCTTGGGTCCTTTGATACACACTGGAGCCCACAAAAAGAACTCACCATAAAACACAACTGACCAAGTAACTTTTATCGCAACAGTAAGTTTCTATACAAAGATTTAGTTTCTCTGCTTTCATACTTCCTCTGACTCCCAAGTCAGGTTTACTAGAAGAAAAAAAAAGTCCTCAGCATGAAAACTGTTGTTTATGAAATAGAAACACTGGTGTGAAATATTGATATAAACCGGACACATCTCAAGAGTAATGCACGAACATGTTTATAAAACATTCTCTAGTCTCAATATCAAACTAAAACTATGCTACTATTATAAAATTGAGGTAATCTGTTTATAGTATTAATATATTTGTTCTAATGAAACATTGGGTTGGAAATTTGACATGCCAAATAGGGTAGGCTATATTGAAACTTGGGTACATAGAAATACTTTTTACCATGAAGGTTACTGGTGGTTGTGGTAAGTAGAGGTACTTGTTACAATGTTTAATTTGAAGTAAATATGAAGCCCAAGAGGTGTTAGATAGATGGAGAGAAAATGTGATATAATCTTAGCAAAAATGAATACTTTAATCTTAATCCTTCCATATATATGTATACATACATACTCACATATATATGCATGTGTGTGTGTACACATAGAGATGATAGCATTTTTAGTATAGTTGAGAGACTATTGAATTTGGAATCATAAGGCCTGGGTTCAGATCTTACCATACACTTGTCAGCTTTGTGATCATGAAAGAATTTTTTATTTGCTCTGAACTTATTTTCTCACCTGTGAAATGGAAAGGATAATAGTACTAAGATCTAATTATAGGGGTGGCTAGGTGGCGCAGTGAGTAGAGTGTTGGCCCTGGAGTCAGAAGGACCTGAGTTTGGATCCAGCCTCAGAAACTTAATGCACACACAAACAAAAAAAACCTAGCCATGTGACCTTGGGCAAGTTACTTAACCCCAATTGCCCTCAAAAAAACCAAAAACCAAAAAACAAACAAACAAAAATCTAATTATAAGGAGAGATGAGTTGTAGTAAAGGTGATGAAACTGGACCAATGCTTTGACCTCCTACTGAGTGGTAAGCTTTTATAATTGAGGATAATATCACATATTCTGTTATCAGTCCTTGGGACAGGGCACAATGACAAAGACAATAGAACTGAAAGAATTATTCTATAGGCTATGTAAAAGGCAAAGAGAAATTCTTGAGACTTTCTTGAGGCAGCCTTCCTGTTAGATAATAGCTAGCTTTCCCTTACAATTCTAAGAGAGGGGATTTCTCTCTCGTTCCTCTCTCTTCTCCATCCCTTCATTTTCTGTGGAGCCAAAGTTCAATCATATGGATTGCAGTAGTGATATACATTGCCTTTCCTAGGTGAGCATGAGATAGGACATCAAATCCCTAGATATCACTCCTGCTTTGTATTTCTTTCCCTGAGCACAGATGATTGAACAGAAATCTTGAAAAATGGATATTTTCACCCCTGGTGGTAACCTTATGGTTCTTCAGCAAGTAATGGTAATCTCTCATTTCTTTTGTTCTCTTCTCAGTCAGTCAAGATAGAATTTGATTAGAGTGACTGCTCTGATTTCTCTACTCTCCTCCCAAGCTACCAGGAAATAAAACAGCTCCATAAATCTCTAAAGCTATATACGTTTCAGTTATCATACTTTAATTTTTAAAAAATTAAATCTTAGAAGCAATAAAATAAGTATTTCCATATATATGAGAAGATAAGGATTATACACAAACCTATAAATTTGTTAAATACGACTATTTTTCTTTCTAAACATAATAAATTCAACATATAAATTTGAAAGCTCACCTGACAATGTCAATGATCATTAGTAGAATGTAAACTCCATGAAGACAGGGACTATTTTGTTTTGTATTCAATCCCCAGTCCCTGGTGCATAGTATATGCTCAGTAAGAGCTTGCTGAATGGAATTAGATGGGATACATTTTTTTTTTAATTGGAGTTATGTTCGGAAGAGATAGTCCCAGAAAATTGGAAGAAAATGAGATTCAGTGTCACTCTCCAATGCAAATGTGTGGCAAAGATAGGTCACTTAGGGCTGCAAGAAGAAGGACCCTGCCCTCAATCACAGATGGTACTAACTGGCACTCATTCAACACTGCTTGAGACAGCTCAATGTCATATCAACACAATGGCAAGAATTCATGAACCCAATGAATTCATGAAACAGAAATGGTCCAGCAGCAGGAGGTAGACCCAAGTTTGTGATTTTAAAAGGAGCAATGTATATTGTATATTATATATTTTTCAATTAAAACCAAGTAATTATTCTAACAGGACAAAGAATACTGATGGGAACTTAGTGAGAGTGACTAAAATAACATTATCATACTTTAACCATAGAAAACAATGAACTTAACTATAAACAGTTGATAAGTAGGTTTAATTATGGACGCTTGCATTTCTAGCAAAATATTTGGCAAAAAAAATTTTTAAAGAAAAATTTTTTTAAAAAGAGACAGAGCAGATGTATAATAACTTTGGTGTTGATAAGAAATGAACAAAAGTGTTGTGACTTAAGAATTCAGAATTTCTAAGGAATTATCGTGCTTTATTTTCCTCCTATTAACTGGGGATATTCATAGCTGCCCTATACAGTTCTCGGGAACATTTTGAGGGTCATCTCAGGCAATCTATGTGATGAGACACTTTGGAAGCAAAACACTCACATTATAGTGGCTAGCATACTAAACTTGGAATCAGGAAGACAGAGGTACAAATCTTGTTTCAGACTCCTACTAGCTCAGGGACATTGGCAAGTCACTTCACCTTTGTGAAACTCAGACATTTTCTAAGACTAACTTATATATGGATTGTAGTGGTACCGGGAGCTTCTGTACTGATAGAAAGCCCAGGTCTTATAGATTCATAGATTTTTAGCTGCGAGGGACCTTTTAAGGCCATCGAGTCCAATCTCTCAACTGCTGAAGAAACTGAGGCTAGAGAAGTTAAATGACTTGTTTATAGTACCACAGCTAGGTCTCTGACATGCAGATGTATATTTCATTATTTCAAGGTTCTGCAGTTTCACAGGTAAGGGGACTTCTACCACTAACACATCTGTACCTTACTCAGTGGCTTTCATGAGTTATTGTGGCTGAAAACAAATAATATTATCTTCAGGTATCTAATCTCTCTGAAAATATCAAGGCAGGTTTTTAGGTAACACATATACAATTCACCAGCTAGACTTGGTAGTCTTCTATTAGGAAGTTAGGTGACACAGGGGATAGAATGCTGACTGAGTTCAAAACTGGCATCAGATCCTTTGTAGCTATGTGACCCTGAGCAAGTCACTTAATCCTGTTTGCCACAGTTTCTTCATGTGTAAAATGAGCAAGAGTAAAAAGTGGCAAACCATTCTAGTATTTTTGCCAAGAAAACCCCAAATGGTGGTCACAGAGTAAGACATGACTAAAAAGCAACTTAACAACATCATTTCCCTTTTTTAGATCTTTGGGCTTTTCCTTCTCCTTCCCTTTTTATCCTTTATTTCATTTTTATCAGGTCTTTCTTCTAGCAAGTTTTCAACTAATCTGTATAGTATATTGACTGAGACTATTACATTTAGCATCTCTAATGGGTAGATGGGACCGTCTCTGGCACCCATCTGAATGTACCTACCTAGGTAGCCAATTATCCTGCATTCTTGTAAGGCAAGCCCTTGTGTTGTGCAAATTTGAAACACATGGATTTTTATAATCCTAATACTCTGTAGTCATACAATTAGCATTTTTTAAAGTTCTTAGAAAAGCATTAGGTCAGCTAATATCCATGTGAAGGCCAGTTGTATCGCCCAAGATTTACACATTTAATAAATGAGACCTTGATAGGTCAAGAGAGATTTGGTTAAAGCTTGCTTCTTTCAGGTCTGTGCCAATTTCCTAATTTATTTTTGATTTGTAGTAGCCTGGGACTTTACACTCTTCCACCCCCCAAATTAAATTAAATTTCTTGGACTGCACTTATCGTCCTGTCCAAGCTCCCAGCCCAGTGGGCTTGCAACATTATTAGCACTTCTGCCTCTGTGCCATTCTTTTTGCAGGCTTAAATGTATGCCCTAAAAAAGTCACTGTTTAATAAAAGGTTAGATTAAAGATGTAATGCATTTTCTGAATATGTATATTTTACTGATTTTATAGATTGTCCACAGTTTCTACTTTGAGGAGATCTTGGGGGGTGTTCCATGACAGGGTCCCTATAGCTACATGAAAATTAATGTGTAAAGATACAACAATCCCTTAGAACTATTCCCTTCAATATGGTTATGAGTGGTTGTCTGGATACTCATTTTTAAGGAGGTAACTGAGTGAACTTTTCAGCCAAATCAGTTTTTTATTAGATCACTTAGGACTGTGTAGAGTTTATATCATTATGTATGAATCTGCTGGGCACAACTCTCAGACCTTTGTTAAATCCTAGGGCAGAGTAAGCCTGTGGTTCAGTTAATTACCATGAGATAAAAGTATTACAACCTCTACAAAAGGAAGCTTTGATAATAAAAGATTTTTTTTTTTCAAGCACTGGCTGCTGGTACCTCCAGATACAATTATTTCAGTTGAGACTTTTTTGTCTATTTATAAACAAAAGAAACTATTAAATTCTTAAATCTGTATGAGCAAACATTATTTAGAGAAGTGTAGTAGTAAATGAGATACTAGATTAGAGCAAAGAGTAAAAGAACTATAAAATGCAGGTGTATTGGACACCCCAGGCACCTTTCTACTACTTCCTCCTATTATCAGTGCTAATAAGCTTAATGTGCTGTTCTTAGACTGCAATTACCCAACTCTTCAAATTCCTTTCTTTCCAGATGTGTATGTGCAGGACAGTTTCTATTGTCCTAGTTGCTTTCGACTCTGTGACTGAAGTATTAGAGAAAAGCTTTTGATTAATAAACTGTTGTAATTGATCAAAACCATATGTATTCATGCAAAAAAGATATAAGACATTGCCCCTTGCCTATTCTCTTCATCTGGGTCAAATTACAACTGAAATAATTATTATATCCCAGGAATGCAATGAATGAATTCTTTTTCCCCATATCCCTTTTAATGGAGATTGAAATGATCATGTCCTCGGCAAGATCACCTGTGTCCTCTAAAAATTAGGTGACTGTCAGTCATGCAGTTATGTAGGCACCATCTGGTACACAAATAGGCAAGTCCTGATTTCATACAAGCTTGAAACGTTTTTTTTTTTTTCCTGTGTACAGAAATAACCTATCAAACCTGTAACCCTCATTCCCTTCTTTTCTACTGCAGGTTCATTTAGAAAACTATAAAACTACTGTTCTTCTATAGGGATGAATGGCTATCAGTCAAACTAGTGTTAGCTGACTTCAATTCCTTTAGTTTCATAGTTTGCTATGAAACACTTTTTAAAGACTCATTTACTTTTGAGAAAAATGGAGGGGAAAAAAGTTATCTGGGATCTCACACACAAATCGTTAGAATCTGGATTGAATATAAGAAAGAAAACTTAATCCTATGTGCTAATCAATGAATTGCTGATAAAATAAGTTTCAGTCTTTGTTAGTTCAATTTGGGTAATAATATTCTTCCCCACAAGGGAAAAATATTATGACAATTACATATTTTTGCTATGATAAATTTTTTACACTTGTGAAGGACAGAGAAGTATTCAGTCTATATTTAAGTAACCTTATTCCTTGTGCTCTCTTTATATTCATTCAATTTTTAAGTAGTTCAAGAATTAGGTGCTTTTTCCTAAGTATCAGTTAATGCATAACCATTTCAATATTATTAAGGGTAATAAAACATGTTCTTAAAATTTAATGAAGAACCACACTAAAGGTCAGTAAGCTATTGAGAAAAATCTGCTTGTTCAATAACAACAATAATAATTGCTAATATTTATATAGCATTATAAGATTAGCAAAGCATTTAAAAAAATATCCATCTTATTTTATCCTGACCAGAACCCTGGGGTGCAGATGTTGTTATTAGCCCATTGTACAGTTGAGGAAACTATAACAAACAAACGTTGAGTAAAATTCCTAGGGTCATACTGCTAGAAAATATTTTAACCAATTAATCAGTAAACATTTATTTAGTGCTAACTATGTGCCAGGCACTGTGCTATGTATACAAAAAGAGGCAAAAGACAATCCTTGCCCTCAAGGCGGGCATTACAATCTAATGGGAGAGGTAACATGCAAATAAATATATATAAAGCCAGCTATATACAGGATAAATAGGAGACAATTCACAGAGGGAAGGCACTGGAAATAAGAGGGTTTGGAGAAAGCCTCCATTAGAAGGTAGGATTTTAGCTGTGACTTAAAGGAAGCCAGGAGATAGAGATGAGAAAGGAGAGCATTTCAGGCATGGGGGACAGCCAGAAAAAATGACCACAGCTGAGAGATGTTATATCTTGTTCATGGAACTGCAAGGGGGCCACTTTACTAGGTAGAAGGGTGCCCTGTCAGGAAGTAAGGTGTAAGGATGCTGAAAAGGCAGGAAGGGGTTAGGTTATGAAGGGTTTAGAATGCCAGACAGCATTTTACAATTTTTTCCTAGGGGCAATAAGGAACTACTGGAGTTTATTAAATAGAGTGGATAACATGATTAGGTTTACCCTTTAGGAAAATCACTTCAGAGCCTGAAAGAAGGATAGGTTAGAGTGGGAAGACATTTGAGGCAAGCAGACCCACCATCAGGCTGTGGTAATAGTTCAGGCTTTAGGTGATGAGGGCCTTCACTGCAGGGGGGGAAGGGGGGAGGAGCAGTGTCAGAGGAGAGAAGGGGGAGCATTTGAAATTTGCTGTAAAGGTGAAATTGACAAGTCTTGGCAACACTTTGGATATGGGGGACAAGAGATAGTGAGTAATCTGGGATAGCTCCTAGGTTGCAATCCTGAGGGACTTGGGGAATGATGTTGTTCTCTATAAGATTAGAGAGGGTTGGGGAAAAGGAAGTGGGGAGAATTTAAGGGCTAACATGATAAATTATGTTTTTGGACATGTCAGGTTTATGACATCTAGTGGACATTCAATTTGAGATGCCTAAACACAGGTGAAAATGAGAGATTGGTGGTCAACAGAGAGATTGGGTCAAGAAAAGGATATTTGAGAATCATTAGCATGGAGCTCCTAAATAAATTCACGAAAGCTGATCCAAGTACCTAGTGAAGTAATATAGAGGGAGAAGAGAAGAGGGCCAGTATAGAACCTTGAGGGATACATATGATTAGAAAGCATGATTTCGAGGAGGATCCAGCAAAGGAGACAAGGAAGGGGTGCTCAGATAGGTAGTAGAAAAACTAGGAGAATAATGTCTTGAAAACCTAGAGAGAAGAGACTATTAAGGAAGAGAGAGTGATCAAAATGTCAAAATGCAGAAAGGTTAAGGAGAATGAAGACTGAGGAAAAAGTAATTGGATTTGACAACTAAGAGCATTAGCAACTTTAGAGAAAACAGTTTCAGTGAAATGATAAGGTAAGAATTCAGATTATAAGGAGTTAAGAGAGTGAGGGGAGAAAAGGTGGAGTAACCTATTGTAGATAGCCTTTCTGAGGACTTGAGCTACAAAGATCAGAAGAAATATAGATTGAGAGTGTGGATTGAAGCATCAAGTGATCAGTTTTTCAGATTAGAGGAAACATTGGCATGTTTGTAGGAAGTAGGAAATGAACCAGTAGATACGGAATAATTGGAAATAAGTGAAAAAAAACAGAAGGGACAGTCTGTTGGAGGAGATGGGATGGAATGGGATTGCTTGAATGATTTGGAGGAATTAACCTTAGTAAGGAGTGAGACCATTTCATGTGTTAGGCAAGGGTGAAGGAGGAGAGTGTCATAAGGCACATGAGTGATAGATAGGAGATGAGGAAAAGGGGAGAAGAGGCGGTTGATGGAAAATGACTTCATTTTTTCCTATAAAATATGAGACAAGATTCTCAAATGAGAGAGGGGATGAGAGGGAGCCATGAGAAGTTTGAGGAGCAATTAAAATGTTTGGAAGAGTTATTGTGCAGAGTAGGATAGTGAGTTGATCAGGGAGGTATAGTCATATTTCCTAGCAGCAGTGAGGGCCTAGTTAATATATGTAACATAAATTTGTAGTCAGTCCAGTCAGAATGACTGTGTGATTTTTCCCTATATCTAGTTCTGCAGACTTTGTATAGGAGCAAAAATGACAAATGGTGGGAGTTATCCAAGGCCAAGGTTTGACTGTGTATAGTCAGTGATATGATAACAGGGGTAGGATTTCAAGAGAGGAGCACAGTGTAGGGTTGAATTAGTTCACCAAGGAGTCAAGAGGAGAAAAGGAGAGACTGGTTAGTGAAGGGGAAATAACCTGGGACAGAACTGAGGGTTCAAGGGATTGAAGGTCATGATGCAGATGAAGGTTAGGGGTGTGTAAGGGAAGGTAGAAGGGAAATCAATAGATTATGGTCAGATAAGAGAATTTCAGAATTTTTTTAACATGTGGGTGATGAAATATCAAAGGTTTTTAGTTAAGATGGGGTAGAGGAATAGCTTGTAGGAGGTGAGTAGATTGAAGAACTGAGTGGTTAAGGTATTTGAAAAAATAAAAATGTATGTTGAAGTCCCATAGCATGAGACTAGGGAGTTAGGGAGGAGAGAAAAATTGTAAACCAAGTATCAACTCAGTGAAAACAGAAGGGGGTATTATCTGGGGGTTAATTTTATGTTTTATGATAGCATCCTTTCATATTTAACTCACACCTATATGTGTACCCTATATATATGTATATATATATATATATATATTCCTTACTACTCTAATAATGAAAAAGGTCTTATGATTACAAATATCATCATGTAAACAGTTTACTTAACTTTAATAAGTCTCATATAATTTCTCTTTCCTGTTTACTTTTTAATGCTTCTCTTAAGTCTTGTATTTGAAAGTCAGATTTTCTATTCACCTCTGGTCTTTTTTCAAGAATGCTTGAAATTCCTCTACTTCACTGAATATCCATTTTCCCCATAATATATTATGCTCATTTTTGCTGGGTAGATGATTCTTGGTTGGAATCCTAGCTCCTTTGCCCTCTGGCATATCATATTCCAAACCCTCCATACCTTTAATGTAAAAGCTTCTAAATCTTGTGTTATCGTGATTGTGGGCTATTGTCTTTCAATCTACATAAAAGCATTTGAGAATCTGTGGAAATAATTCATTAATAATTATAAAAATAACCTTTTTATTTCCACATGTCATCATTTTGTTTTATTTTATTTAAGACCTTAGATAAACACATCATTTTACCACCTTTGTCTTTTTACTGGGGAACCTTTTACCATTCAAACTCATTGAGGATGGCAGAAGTGTGTTCCATAATTACATGAAGAAATAAATAGAATTTTAAGGAGCTTGTCAAGAACACCAGAATGTTAAAGAATGTGTATGTGTTATCAAGATTCTTAGTATATAATCCAATTTGTAATCAGGCATGAATATACACATTTACCATACATATTTCCATGTAAAGCCATTGTGATTACTGGATTCATTCTCTCATCTTTTTATCAAAGCATGGCTTCTTATAGCCAGAAAGAACTTTAGAGACCAGAAGGTTGAACTCTTTCAATTTAGGATCAGATAAGATCATAAGATCTAAAGCTGAAAAAGTCCTTAGAAACTATTGAGTCCAACTCCCTTATTTTACAGATAAAGAAACCAAGCCAAAGAGTTCAAGTGCCTTGACCAGGATCATATCGCTAGTAAGTGTCAAGCTATATTTGAACCTAACTCTATACTTAGGGGCCACCTACTCTACAATTCTCTTTCTCATGAGGAAGAAAAGTTCATTTAAGGTGTTTGCCTGTTGTCACATAGGTAGTGATAGAATAAATACCAGAACATAGGTCTCTTGACTGGTAGATAATTACTCTTTCTACTATGCCATGCTAAAATGAGGTGATCTAGAATTGTCACATGACTGACATCTCATCCTTGTCATCCATACATTGTCTTCTACTTTCATTTATAATTTTTATCATTTCTATACAAGTGATTGCCCATATTTATATATCTGCTCCTAATCTCTATATTAAACTCCAATCACACATCTTCAACTGCCTGCTAGACATTTCTATCTACATGTCCTTCTGGTATCTCAAACTCAGCATGTGCAATCTCACCATCCTTTAAATTTTCTCTTTCTTAAGGACACCAACATTCTCTTAGTCACCCACTTCTAAAACATAAAGTCATCTTTGACTCAGCTCAGGTGCAGCCCTTCTATGAAACCTCCTTAATCTCCTAGTTTTTAGTTCTCTTTTTCTCTTCAACTATTCTTAAAAATACAAAATTTTTTTGTTTGTCCTTTGTTCCCTTCATTCCCTATGCCACGTTATACATAATTGCATATGTGTCATATTCTCCTAGTAAATTCCTTAAGGTAAGGGATTGTTGTAAAAACATCTTTATATCCTCAGTACCTTGTTTAACTATAAGGTGACACTGTTATCCACTATCCTGACCTTATTCATCAAAAAAGATTATTCTTAGAGAATTCTAGCCTGTGCACTTATTTTAGTGTGCAAAATACTACTGAGTATCAAGCTTTCTCACAGTTCTCAGGAAGTAACTCTCAGAGAGTTTGCAAACTTCTATCAAATACCTATGTCTTTTTTCACATGGTAGTGATGATTTATTATCTAGAGGATATTAATTGCTTTGAATTTCCTCAATTGGATCCAGTTTTCCAATTGGAATCAGTTCTCCAATTCCTACCCTTGGCAAATCCCAGAACTTGAATATATACTATGAAACCATAGTCACATAATCTTGGTAGAAACATATATTTTGGGATAACTTATATAGTCTTTAGTATTTATATAGGAACTATAAAAGCAATGAATAAAATAAAACATTTACAAATTTGTCCTATCACTAAATTGGACCTCTGACTCATTCTTTCCTGAGCTAGCTCAGCAAAAAGCCAAGTGTATGTATGCTATGTCTCACAACGACAAGGAAGTTGACTGCTACTGCACTGATATACTTGCAGCCATCTCTTTTCTAAAACTTGAAGGCATCTTTGACTCAGCTCAGATGCCGTCTTCTCTGTCCTTCCTTGATATCTCTAATTATTAGTTCTCTTACTGTTTTCAAATATTCCTGCATAGCTTTGTTTGATCTTTTTCCTTTGTCCTCTTCACCCCCTAACTTTGGAGTCTGAAATAATTTCAAGTTCTTCCTCTAACATAAACTAGCTATGTTTTAATGGACAAGTCATGTAACCTCTCAGTAAGTACCTAAGCAACTTTCTAAGACCATAAATTATACCAAGTTACCTACCTGTGTCAGTGGAGGAAGTTTATGCAGTGGGAGTTACCCTTATGATAAAATCACAGGTCTAGATTTTTTCTCCTAACCTCAATAAAAACCTATCCCTTAGTAGTTGATACTGGTATAGATCATAGGTATTAAGCTGAGATGGTCTCTTTTGTGTTGTATTTGTGGCTTTGAACTGAATACAAAATTTTATTTAACAAGTAATTGATAAATGTGTTCATAATTAAATTGTTTATTCCTTATCTAGGACCACAAGAATAGACAGGCAACTCAGCAGTTGTACTGCGAATTGAAAAAAATATGTTTTGGCCTTTGTAAAAAATATATCAATTTTAGCAATTACCTGTCATCTACTAGGATAAATGGATGATATGGAATTTGTTCTTCAGAGAGGGGTTATTATGAGCAGGTGAGAGGGTTTGTAGCTCAAAATAGCCCTCATGTGATTGAAACAATTTGGTCAAAGAAAAGGCTGTAATTGTATTGATCTTTTAGGAAAGGAAATTGGCAAGGTTTTCTTGAAAATTAAATGGCTAAGTAAATAGCTGTTGTCTCTCTGGAGACGATCTAAAATCTCACTTCTGGGATGTACATCTCCCTTTTCCTATTGAGAAATGTCTATTTTGAATTGTAGTAATCTGATTTGAATGTTCAGAACAATAAGACATTGTTTTTAAATATTAAAATTTGAGAATAATGCCTCTTTTGGCCAAGATTATGAGTTAAGTGAGAAAAAAATGGTACTTTTTCATAGCATGATTTTTACTGTGCTTTGTGGATAAAGGAAAGACACATGACTTCCAGAGATAAGGAGTCTAGATGTTAATTTAGGGTTACAGGGAAGAAAACAAAGATTCCTATTAAGGACAGCATTAATTATTTAAACATGTGGAGGAATTATTAAAAAACAGTTAGAATAGATGAGGTGAGTCAGAAGTGAACATATGCTTTCTAAAGGCGAGAGCTTTAGGATCTCCAGGAAAATGGTCACAGTTGGGTTAGCCAGTTTGGTGTCCTAGCAACATTCTTGAGAAGTCCAGAGAGAAAGAGGGCTTTCTTATCCAAATGTCTGGGATTACTGATCCAGTTTATGGTGAAGAGAATAAGTTTAAGGCCTAACATGACCAGATAAAATGATGGGAGAAGTTGATTCTGAAAGGGTAGAGATAGATATAATTTTGCCAGATTGAATCTGTTAGTTAAATATCTAGCTAAGGCAGTCAACTAACTTGCTTTATGGACAAATTCTAAATAACTCAGTGAATTAGAGATAAAAGATATTCAAGATAGGCCTAAACCTAGCTCTCTGCAAGTATGAATAAAGGATTGTGATCCAACAGAAAATGACTTAAGAAACTTTGAACATTTTTCCTTTCATTGTAATCCCTTATATAACATTTGACTATAATTCCCTTTAATGAACCTAAAATAAATAGATTTGATTCTAGTAAAATTACTGTAGACTCAGGAATCATAGCCACCTGAAAGAGCAAGAATTGTGAATATGGGAAGCAGTGGCATGGGAACATGTCATTTGGTATACATTCTACTCTTTGTAACTTACTACTTTATAAAGAAAATTATGCATTTTATATTTAGTAAAATGTTCCTGTTCTCACTACAAAAGGAGGTCATCTATTATACAGTAACCCAAAGGTGGTGGCTATTGGTTTTGAGTGGATACTGATCCAAGTGTACCACAAAATCAATCTGAACTTTTGAGGGTATTCACAATTAAGGTAGGGAGTATCACAGAGGAGATAAAGCTTCCCTTTTGGAAAAAGGGAGTGATTTATACCAATAATAATTATCCATTTAGTGAACTGGGACATTGAAAAACCTCCTGTCTCTGCCTCTTAGAGAGAGCCCTATGGCATTACTGTGGACAACTTCTGATGGTCTTAGGGTCTTTCTTTCTGACTGCAAATGTGCAAATAAAAAAACAGAAAAATGCTTTCATTTATGAGTTGAGGGAGATAATTCTGCTATCTTTCAGTAATCCAATGGATTGATCTTTGATCCTAGAGTTGGATAAATGGGCCAATTTTCATCTCTTTTATATATCACATTTCAATTATTCTATTACTGATTGAAGTTTTTCAAAAAGTAGTTGGTAAATAGGCAGGAATATATCAAGAGATTAATGTCATTAATCCTGTTATCTATATAAAATATTCTTCCATAAGAAAGCTAAATTATCTTTTGGAACCATAGAAAAATGAACAATTAATCATTTTTATTAATAACTCATGGCCTAGACTTTTTAAGTACAAATTAATATATATGGGTGTTTAATTTTTACCTTTAGAATGATTAAAATGCGTCTATAAACAATATAACATTTTTAAAAATCATTCAAATAGTGTAGAAATCTGTATAAAGTTTTTCTCCTTCAAAGAAATAAGTTTGGGAGATTGTATACTTATTCTAATGATTCCATTGTTGAAAACATTGTTTAGGGAATAACTGAGTGGGAAGAGTCTTTAAAAACCATCTATTTCAAATCAATGTGGGCAAGCATCCCTTCTATTACATGCTTGATGGTGGAAAAACAGACGTTTTTTCCCTTCAAGTCTCCCTACAAGGAAATTATGAGGTGGTATTTTTTACTTCAGAATAAATTAAATTAAAGGAACTATTTCCTTATGTCATTTTAATTTGTATTTTTGTACCATCCATCTCTTCCTATATATCTTATCTTAGATTCTCCAAGTCTAGAAGTGTATAAGTAATACTGCATCTTCCCAAAAGGCCTTCATTTGCTTCCAAGAAGCAAAGAATCCTTCTGAAAACATTACATTAAATCCTGATGTAACATCAGAGATGCTTTATTGATGTGATTGCATTCAAAATGCTGAAAGTCCTTAACATTCTGCTAAACCTCACTTAAACATTGGCAGATGACTAGAGAGCTTCATAGAGTGAAAATCACAGTAAAGGAGATAGAATTCAGATTTGGAACCTCCCAGCCTTTGTTGTATTCAATCAACAAAATATATTATTTATTAGACAAAGTAAGTTTAGTGTGTGTGTGTGTGTGTGTGTGTGTGTGTGTGTGTGTGTGTGCTGCTTTGTGGAATGGAGTTGGCCCTAGGTTTTTAAAATCTATATATAGAGAGGGCAATTTCTGGCATGTCACAAAAGTGACCTTAAAGGCTATACTAGTCAAACCTGTACCAGAAACAAGCAATTATTACAGAATACAAATCTGTCTGCCAATCAGTCATCAGCTAGCATTTATGAGGTTGCTACTATGTGCCAGGAACTATGCCCACCACTGGGGTTAAAAAAATGCAAAAAGCAGCACCTGTCCTTAAGGAGCTCATAGTCTAATGGAAAGACAACACATAAACCACTATGTAAAAATAGGATACATACATGCTAAATTTTTATAGCACTTTAAGGTTTCCAAAGTACTTTATATATGTTGATCTCATTTGATCCTTACACAAACTCTGAGAGATAAATGCCATTATTATACCCATTTTACAAATGAGTAAACTGAGGTTGAGAGAGGTTAGGCAACTTTTCCAGGGTCACACAACTAGGGAGTATCCAAGGCCTCCTGACTCTAAGTCCAATGCTCTATCTACTGTATCACCTATGGAGGGTACTAAGATTAAGGACCACTGGGAAAGACTTTCTGTAGAAGACAGAAAAACTAGAAACTAGAAGGGAACCAGGGAAGCTAGGAGGAAGCAATGAGATGTGAAAGGATTCTAGGAATGGGGGGGACAGATGATGAAAATGCTTAGAGTCTGGAGATGAACTGTCATGCAATGAGGAACAACCAGGTGACTAGTGTCTCAAGTGATCATCTAAGCTTTGCTTTAATAGTTTTACTCGTTATAAGTATTTAATAAATGTTTGTTGAATAAATATTAACTTACAATGAGGACTAAGCACAAGTATGTAATAGGATTTTCTACAAATGATAGTAGCTACCAGCTGTGGAAGGTGCTATACAGCAGGAACCTTGGACCCCACTGATCACACCTTGGTGTTCTGTACTTGTATTTGTGAACTTCTTTTGGAAAATTGTCTTCAAATATCTTCTTCAACATTGCATGGAACTATGATTTTACTGGTATGTGTACTCTTTCTACAAGCACAGATTGGGACTTCTCTTCCACTTGTCACAGGTTCATTGAGAGTTGCTTGATTGAAAATGCTATTATTCTATAGTCAAACTAATGATGAGACTCTGAATTCAGAGTAGCCCTTAAAATATACATATAGTCCATTGCTTGACCAATTTCCAAATCCTTTCCAGCTTGATAGTGCCTACTAGAACTTGAAATTGGGAGAGCCTATAAGAACATAGGGTCAACTTTATGCTAAAATGAAGAATTGGTGCTCTTCAGGAGGAGGGAGAGGATTCTTGGAAATAGAAAAATGTAATTTTATCCTACATATTGTCATGAAAAGTAGTGTGTTATAATGGGTAGAGATCAAGGTTCAAAGACAGGAAGACATGGATTCACATCCTATCTCTAATGCATATTAGCTGTGTGACATGTCAGACAACCTCCCAATGCCCCAGGTAACTCTCTAAGATTATAAATTGCAGAGAAGGTATTTACTTGTATTGATAGAGGGAGTTTCCTCATCTGAGAATTCTCTTTCACAATAAAATCAGATATGTAGAACATAGCTCTATATTTTAAGAAAGACCTTGTATATGGGGTAAGCAATTATTGATGAAGCTGCTGTATGAAGACAAGTTGAAGGAGATCACCAGATTTGATCACACAGGATGTTGTTCTCTCTTCTCTCTCTGTCTCTCTGTCTCTGTCTCTCTATTTGTCTCTCTCTCTCTTTCTTTTTTTCTTTCTCTCTCTCCTCTCCATCCCCCCTCTCTTTTGCTCTCTCTCTCTCCTCACCTCACTTGTGGAGGAAGTATGATGCAACCAAATCACTTGTCCCTAAAATATTGAAGCATAGTGATTGATGTGGGTTATGAAGACAGGGAGTTCTAGTTCTGGTCAAATCCAAGGTGTAAATAATGAAGATGAATTTCTTGGGTGGTTTGTAAGTTGGGTGCAGAGGAAATTTCATAAAATGTTTTGTGATGATTTCTTCAGCATCTACCTTTCTCTTCTCCAAGTGGTGACTTGTAAGGAAATACATGTATAGTATGTTTAAGAAATTTTCTTCACTTAATAGTCCTGCTTTGTAGCATGTAATATAAGTAATTTCTATATAGGATAGGTAGCATGGAATCCTGGAAAAGAATTATTCTTGGAATCATATTTTGAGTTCTAGCTAGAAATAACAGTTATTTTACTTTTCTGAAGTTCTGTACAATGAAAGGATCTTTAACCTTTCTGTATTACGGGCCTCTTTGGCAGTGTGGTGAAATCTACATATCCTTTCTCAGAATAATGTTAAATATACAAAATAAATCACTTAGGATTACAAAGAAGACCGATTCTATTGAAATATTTTTATCAAAATACATTTTAAAAATTTATAAAGTATCAGTTGAGAAGTTCTGAGCCAGAGTATTTCTAGGACCTTTTCTTCTTTCAATATTGTATAAAATTTGGAATAAAGAAGGAGCTAGAGATATATATTAGGACGTTTTTTCATTGTGGATTTCATAGGGTAAAAGGGTGAGACATGAACTGTCTATCTTTATTGTATTTATCAAACAAACAAAATCAGAATATCTCAAATGGTTTGTCTCCTTCTTTGGACTCTCTAAATGACCAGAATGAATAGACTAGGGGTATCAAATTCAAATTGGAAAGTATTCCTGCAGCCACACTTTGATTTAGAAAATCATAAATTAACATTATCTGTATGATATTGTATTTTTATTTTGTTACACATTTCCTAGTTATATTTTATTCTGTCTTAGGACACACCAAGTGTCTTGGATCCATTAGTTTGACTCCTCTGGGGTAGACTACTTGGTGATTTGAATTGATAACTAAGAAAAATGAAAAAATTAAACTTGACTGAAACATGATAGATTCTGTACTTCTAAATTAATAGAGTATAGGTATAGCCATACTTGTATTTTGTGGTGTCATTTAGTCTTATTTAAGAGCAATGCCTGTCCTTGCACAAGGGATAAAGATTTCTGAAATGTATTTACATTTCCTTCTATTAGAAAAATCAACTAGGGTTTTAATGCCCATCATCTTGAATCCAATTTTATTTTTTAATTTAATTGAGGCATATCTACCTTGTTTTTGACAGGGAGTACTGTGGGATACACAGAACTAGAAAACTCTGGCCATGTAAGGGGCTCATTTTAGTTACAAACCAGGAAGAGATTCAATGTCTCCATGGCCTGCCAGAAAGAGAACTAGCTTTCCAGGTTCAGCAAACATTAGAGCCTTCCAAAAGCACTAGATAACATATGCCAGCATCTGTGGATAATGAAAAAAAAAAGGTGATTTCACATAAGCTAAATCTGCAAAGATAGCTAGAAAATATTGACAGTAAAATTAGCATATGAGAACAGCTCTTGCATATTGAATAATAAATAATTTTTGGGTTATGCAATATTTATACTCATGTTTCCTGTAAAGTAACCAAAAATGGTTTAGTTATTGAAATCCTATTCAATCACTGAGGCAAATGCTTTCTCATTACCTTAGGGGAGGAAATTCGATTCCAGCTACCTTCAGTCTCCCATTTATTGCTATAGTGGTCCCATATAAGTAAGTACCTAAGGGTAGAATATGATGCTCGCCAGCAATCACCCAATATGAATGGCCCCTAGTGACTCTTTATTACATAACTGTTCTCCAAAGCCCTATTACAAGGATCTGAACACTCTTACTGCCTGAAATGCTAATAAAAGCCCTGGGTATCATTATAATCAAATGGTATTGATTAAGCACCCACATGTTCACTCCAGCTGAGATGATTTCCTTTTTCTGCAACACAGGAAATGCAATGTGATATAAGACTCTTCTAATTTAAAAAGGAATACACTTTTTCTCATCTGATGGGAATACCACATTTCTATTCTTTCCTTTCCTCCTCAGTAGGAGGGCACAGTGTTATTAGAAGGTCCTCAGCATGATACTACAATAATATGAATTAGTCAGTTTCTGAGGGAAATCCCATACAATTTGTAACAATAAAGATTAGATAGTCTCTGATAAATGTTTTAGAATTAGAGATCCTGTTAGAGTTAACTGATCTTCCCCTAAAGTTTTCACATTGATCCAATCCTACATGGCATAAGATATTTCCATCTGGATGTCCTCTTGCCAATTCAAGAAAATCATGGATAAAAGCTTCACCACACTCCCATTAGCTCCTCTTTCCCAACTTCCTTAATATTTCTCTAAGTCCTCAATCATGAAGCAACACTTCACTTGCTTCTTCCTATTATCATGTGTAACCAATAGATTGTGATTTGGAACAACAAGAATTATGGTGTGACTTTGTGTCCATGTATGTGCTGGGCACAAAGGAGGGAGAAAAGGGTGATAAAACAGAAGTAGAAATATTCTAACCCCTTTGTTTTACAAATAAGGATGCTGAAGCCCAGGGAAGTAATGTTACTTGCCCAATATGATCCAAGGTTTTGAATCAAGGTCCTTTGACTCCTGAGCCAATGTTCTTTCCACTGTTCCACATGTAGCTACTTCTAGAGTCCGAATCCCCATCACCTCTTGCCTAGATGATTTAATTAGTCTCCTATTTAGTCTGATGATATCAACCACTTCATCCATTTCTCACTCCACATCTACTCTCGAATGTCATTCACTCTAACTGTCACTATAAGACATAAAACATGAAACAATAAATGTATGAGTGCTAAAGTACATGGTGTATCATCTGTGCTGTGAGAGTTCAGAGAGGAGAGAAATCTGAGAGGAAATAATTAAAGAAGGTGATAGGGAGGAACTGGTGTTTGAGCTTAGCTCAGAAGATTGCCCCAGTAGATGCTCCTTCTTACTTTATGAATCAGAATCAGAATATTGCTTCTTTCTTTACAGTAGTTTCCATACATACCTTACTCATTTTGTATGTGTGTATCTGTGGATATACATATGTATATACATTCATATATGTATATATTTCACTAGAAATCCTGATTTCATGACCATAGTATTTATTGAAGTTATCTTTGTTATCACCTTGAACTTTTGATAGTGAAAATATCTGCATTCAAATTCTCCCTAGCTATACAACCCTTGGGAAATCAATTAGCATCTTTGTGCCTTAACTTTCTTATCTATGAAATGAGGAAGTTGTACTTAGATGACATCAAAGTCTTCTTCCAGAACTAAATCTGTATATTTTGATTCAAAATTTAGTTCACAGAATCATAGTTATAAAATTGCAGAATTGGAGGAAACCTGAGATATCATCTAATTTACCATATGGCCAAAGGATGAATCCTATTTATAACATCCCCCCAAGTTAAATGGCTTTTGCCTAACAATCTCCATTGATAAGAAACTCCCTACCAACTAAGGCAGCCCACTCCAGTTTGGAGCATCCCTGAATGTTACTGAAATAGAACATCTTTGTGTTGGCTCCAACTTGTCTTTCCAGGTTTATTCATTATTCCCCTTAACACCCTTTTAGGTCCTTCTGAACCTGCATTCTTACTGTCTTGCTGTCCATCTTTTGTCTTTTGTGTTTTTTCATAACTTGTCACCTATATCTTGTTTGTACTCCTTTTTTTTTCTCAACCTTTTATAATCAGTCATTTCCTTTAAAGCTCAGTTCAAGTGCTACCTTTTACATGAGGCCTTATGATATTTGATCTTTCTACAGCTTTTGATGTTGCTGACCACCTCCTCTTCCTGGACACTCTTTTCTCTCTTTTTTTCCCACCCAGAACTCAGTTGGTTTTGCTCCTGCCTGCCTGATTTTCCTGTCTCATTTGCTACATCCTCATCCATGTCATGGCCACTGACTGAGGGTCTGTTCCAAGGATCTATCCTGGACATTTACCTTTTTTCTTTTTGTATTTTCTACTTTTTTGGGCTTTGGCTGGCTCACTAATTCTCCTTGTGCAGATGATGCCCAGACTTACATATTTAACACCTAATCTTCAGTTTTGAATCCCATATGAGTTACTAGGACATTTTAAGCTGAATGTCTCATAGGCACCTCAAAATCAGTATTTGCAAAACATAATTTCTTTATCCCCAAACACCTCATTCTTCTGAATTTTCCTATTACTGTTGAGGGCACCACAATCTTTTCAGTGACCCAGGTTTATAACCTCAGTGTTATCCCAAACTACTTAATCATATGATTTACTAATCAGTTGCCAAATTATGTTATTTTTGTCTCCTCATTTCCCCTTCTGTCCACCATTGGGATAAACAGAAAATACGTATATAGTTAGGATCAAACTCTGACCCTCTATTCTAATCCCTTCACTTTATAAAGAAGGAAGCTGAAGTCCAGGGAAGTAATGTTACTTGACCAATGTGATACAAAGCGAAATTTGAATCAAGGTTCTTTGACTCCTGAGCCAGTGTTCTTTCTCCTCTTCCACACATAGCTGCTTCTAGAGTCCAAATCCATATCATCTCTTACCTAGACGATGTCATTAGTCTCCTGTTTAGTCTGATTATGGTCTGGTCATGTCAATCCCTTCATCCACTTCCCACTCCAGTAATTCCTTATTAAGTTTGATATAAATATAAACTTCTCAGTTTGGTATTTAAAGCTCTTCAGAATCTGGCCATATACTGATGTTCCAATTTTCCAACATGTCACTCCTCTCCATACATTCTAAGGTTCAGCTATCCCAGCCTAGATACAACACTCCTTTGTACCTTTGTACTAGATGTCCTACATGCTGGAATGTTCCTTCTTTTAACTTTTTATTTTTGCCTTTTGGAGGGCAGTTGGGGTTAAGCAACTTGCCCAAAGTCACATGGCTAGTATGTGTTAAGTGTCTGAGGCTGTATTTGAACTCAGGTCCTCCTGATTCCAGAGCCAGAGCTCTATTCACTGCACCACCTAGCCACCCCCTCTTCACTTCTTAGACTACTTGACTTCCTCCAACACTCAGATCAAGATCTACCCTCTGAAAGGCTTTTCTCCAATACCTGAGGTCCTACTACCTTTCACTCTAAGTTGATACTATACACACACACACATATGTACATATATACATACACACATTTACACACATATATATGCATTTGGGTAGGTACTATCTTTTTATTTTTCTGTATCCCAAATACTTTTCCCAAAATATAAAACAGTAAGTATTTAATATACACCTACTGATTGGTTGATTACATGATTGACCTGCCTCTATCCCAAATGTTGTTTCCTTCTCCTGAAAATTACCTTATATTTATCTTGTATAGGTTTTTAATCTACTTAACCATAACATACCATATCCCCTGATAGAATGTGAGCTTTATAAGAATGGAAACTTAAAAAAAATTGTTACTTTATCTCCAGTTCCTAACAGTTTTTGGCACTTGGTAGACACTTAATAAATGCTTATTAATTGATTAGTTATATTGAGATAAAATTAGCCTATCTAAATTTTTATTCGAGGCAGCTAGGAGGCATAACAGATAGAATACTGGGCCTGAAGGCAGGGAGACTGGTTTGAATCTGGTTTGAATATGACTTGAGACACTTACTAAATGTGTGACCCAGGGGAAGTCACTTAACCCTACTTGCTTTAGTTTTCTCATCTTTAAAATGAGCTGGAGAAGGAAATGGCAAACCACTCTTGTATCTTTGCCAAGATAATCCCAAATGGGGTCATGAAGTTAGGCATGGAATATGACCAAAATGACCAAAAAACCCCCGACTACAACAACACAATTTTCATTCAGTGGTACTAGCTTGGTTCTCCAGGGACAAACAAAAGAAGTTTAATGTTTCTTCCCTGTGGGAGCTATTCAATATCTGAAGTCAGCTACCATGTTTCTCTTTGTCATTAAAGTAATAAGTTCAAAGACTTGAGTTCAAATCAAGCTTCATATATTCACTAGCTGTGTGACCTAGAGCAAGTCACTTCACCTGTCTGAGTCAATTTTGGCAGCTGTAAAGTGGGGATAGTAATATCAACTCCATTCCAGGGTTGTTGTAACAATAAAATGAGGTAATAATTGAAAATACTTTATAGAGGGGGTGGAGCCAAGATGGTGGAATGGAAGCAGTAACTTTTCTGAGCTCCTCAGTGAATCCTGTCACTAAATTTTAAAAAGTGAATCTGAATGGATTTTGGAGAGACAGAATCCACTGGGAGACAGAACATGGCAGAATCCAGCCCTGGAAAGTGCCCACATGGGTTGGGGCAGGGGGAGCACAAAGCACATGGGGGCTTCACAAGCACAGACTAGAGAGAAGACTACAGCAGAGAGAGAATGAGCCCCAGACAGCAGAGTCACCCAGCCCAAGGGCAATTTGCAGCCTTCTCACCAGCATCTCACCACAGGACAGGAGGATCCCTCGGAGCTGGGTAAGAGAAAGCACAGGGTTGGCAGCAGAGACAGCAGCTTCTCCTGGGGCTATCAGCTCACAGCTTGGAAATTTAAAAATCACCTGCCTGATTTTCCAGGGGCCAGGATGGCAAAGTAAACTCTAGCTGCTCCAATTCCACCTCCAGGACCTATAAAACCCAGAGATAAATGTCCCACAGAGAGTAAAATCCTGAAATAGTGGAAATAGCCTCAGGCTTAGGAGTCATGGAGAAAGGGTATAACTGAGGCAGTAAGGAGTCTGAAGGGAAGGGTGGGAGGGGTCCCAACAAGCCTTACCTCACCTGACCAGCAAAAGCCTGCCTGAGCTGTAGCCTAGGGACATAGAAGTAGAAATCTGAAGAGGCCAGACCACCCTTCCCCCACAGATTACTCTGTGAGCCTCAGGGTAACTCAGGGGAAACCCTGAGAGTCCTGGCCTTGGACTCAATCTAGACACCCAGAGTCTACAGCACACAAAGCCAACAACTGAGCACCTAGCTCCCAGGCTGAGAAGCCTGGGTCAGAGCCCTCTGTTCCCCAGGAGCAGAAATACACTTTAAAGGACAGGAAATAGGCAATTACAGTAGCCTGGAAACAACTAACAAAGACAATAGAATCCTATTGGACTCTATGTCCACACCTGAAACCACAGATGGAAATATGAACTGGTCTCAAGCCAAAAAAGCATTCTTGTAGGAGCTCAAGAGAGATTAAAAAACCCAAATTAGAGAGGTAGAAGATAAATTTAAATCTACAGCTACAAAATTGGAAAAAGTCTCACTTTATTTAAAAAGTAAAATTAGTGAACTAATTGGAGAAAATACCTCCCTAAAAAAGGACTTCAAAAACTAACCAAAGGAAATAACTCACTAAAAATTAGAATCAGTCAAATTGAAGCTCAGGACTCTATGGTGTACCAAGAACCAATCAAACAAAACATGAAGATTGAAAAATTGGAAGAAAGTGTAAAATATCTCACTGGAAAAACTACTGAACTGGAGAACAGATCCAGAAGAGATAACTTAAGAATTATTGCTCTATTGGAAAGCCATGATGAAAAAAGCAGCCCGGACAACATCCTCCAAGAGATTGTCAAAGAAAACTGTCCTGAAGTCCTAGAATCATAAGGTAAAATAGGGATCAAAAGAATTCAGTGGTCTCCTCCCAAAAAGAGATCCCAAATTGAAAACTCCAAGAAATATAGTAGCCAAATTCCAGAATTACAAGATTAAGGAGAAAGTATTGCAAGAAGACAAAAAGAAATAATTCATATATCATGGAACTACAGTCAGGATTACACAGGATCTAGCAGCTTCTACATTAAAAGATCAGAGGGATTGGAATTTGATATTTTGTAAGGCAAAAGAGCTAGGACTGCAACCAAGGATTAACTACCAGGCAAAACTGAGCATAAGCTTTCAGGCAAGGAGATGGTCATTTAATGAAATAAGGGACTTCCAGACTTTCCTGATGAAAAAGCCAGAGCTCAGTGGAAAATTTGATCTCCAATTACAAGACTCAAGAAAGATATAAAAAAGTAAACAAGGAAAACACACACACATAAACACATACACACATGCATAAATTGGGATGAAATAAGAGCAAACTGTTTACATTCCTATATGAGAAGCTAACTGTCAATATTGAAATTTATATGATTATCATGACCTTTAAAAGGGATATACATAGATAGAGGGTGTGGGTATAAATGAACTAATCTGATGATAAAAAAACAAACAAACCTTATTAAGGGGTTCAAAAGGACTGAAATGGGATAAAAGGAAAGTATGAGTCAGAAAAGGTAAATTACGCCATAAACAGGGGCATAAAAACATACTATAGCAGAGGGGAAGGAAAGAGGGAGAGCAACATCATTTGAACATTATTCTCACTGGTCCTCGTTCAAAGAGGGATCGACATAATCAGTTAAGTTTAAGGTTCTAACAATAGAGGGAAAGGAGGGAGAGAGAGGAGCACTGTATGAAATTTACTATCATTGGTTTGGGGTCAAAGGGGGAATAACATACTCTGATAAGTATAAAAATCTATGATGTACTATAGGGAGTAGGAGGGTAAGGGAGGGATAACAAGGGAGGGGATTAGAAGGGAGGGAAATAGTAGTAAAGGGAGAGGGTAGATAAAGACAGGGGGGTCAAAAGGAAGGAACAGTGAGGGAGGCAGTGGTCAAAAGGAAAACTCTCAAGGAGGGGAAGGGAAAAGGAAGAAACAAAAACATAAGCAGGGGAGAGAATAGGATGGAGGGAAAGAGACAGATAGTAATCATTACTGTGAATGGGATGAACTCTCCCATAAAACAGAGGTGGATAGCAGAATGGATTAAAAACCATAATCCTACAATATGCTGTCTACAAGAAACACATGTGAAACAAAGGAATACACACAGGGTAAAGGTAAAAGCCTGGAGTAGAATATATTATGCCTCAGCTAAAGCAAAAAAAAAAAAAAAAGCAGGGGTAGCAATCCCTATCTCAGATAAAGCAAAAGCAAAAATAGATCTGATTAAAAGAGATAAGGAAGGAAACTATATCCTGATAAAAGGCATCATCGAGAATGAAGCAATATCATTACTTTACATATATGCACCAAGTAGTATAGCATCCAAATTCCTTCAGGAGAAGTTAAAGGAATGAGAGGAAGAAGTAGATAGCAACACTTTAATGGTGGGGGACCTTAAAAAGCCCCTCTCTTAACTTGATAAATCTAACCTCAAAATAAAGAAGAGAGAAATTAAGGAGGCCAATAGAATTTTAGAGAGACTAGATATGATAGATCTCTGGAGAAAATTGAATAGGGATAAAAAGGAATATACTTTATTCTCAGAAGTTTATGGTACATACTCAAAAATTGACCATGTACTAGGGCATAAAAACCTCATAATTCAGTACAGAAAGGCAGAAATATTAAATGCATCCTTCTCAGATCATGATGCAATAAAAATCATATGCAATAAAGGGCCATGGAAAGATAGACTAAAAAATAATTGAAAATTAAACAATTTAATCCTAAAGAATGAATGAGTCAAACAAGAAATTATAGAAACAATCAGTAAATTCATTCATGAGAATGACAATAATGAGACAACATACCAAAATTTGTGGGATGCAGCAGAGGCAGTTCTTAGGGGAAGTTTTATATCCCTGAGTGCATACATGAATAAATTAGAGAAAATGGAGGTCAATTGGGCAGGAAATTGAAAAAGTTAGAAGAAGAACAAATTGAAAATCCCCAATAAAATACTAAAATAGAAATACTGAAAACCAAAGGAGAGCTTAATAAAATTGAAATTAAGAAAACTATTGAATTAATAAATGAAACTAAGAGCTGGTTTTATGAAAAAAAAACAATAAAATTGATAGACTCTTAGTCAATATGATAAAAAAAGAAAGAAGGGAACCAAATTGAATTGAGAGTATCAAAAATGAAAAGGGTGAATCTACCTCCAATGAAGAAGAAATTAGAACAATAATTAGGAATTATTTTGCCAAATTATACGCACATAAATCTGACAATCTTATTGAAATGGATGAAAATTTCCAGAAAATATAAGTTGCCCAGATTAACTGAAGAGGAAGTAAATTACTTAAATAACCCCACCCCAGAAAAAGAAATCTAACAAGTCATCAGGGAACTCCCTAGAAAAAAATCTCCAGGGCTAGATGGATTTACTAGTGAATTCTATCAAGCATTTAAAGAACAATTGATTCCAATACTCTACAAACTGGGAAAATTAGTGAAGAAGGAGTCTTACCACATTCTTTTTATGACCCAAATATGCTACTGATACCTAAATCAAGAAGAGATAAAACAGAGAAAGAAAATTATAGACCAATTTCCCCCATGAATATAGATGCTAAAATTTTAAGTAAAATATTAGAAAAAAAGTCTACAAAAATTATCACAATAATAATATACTTTGATCAGGTAGGATTTATTCCAGGAAGGCAAGGATGGTTTAATTTTAGGAAAACCATCAGTATAATTTATTATATCAACAATAAAACTAGCAAAAACTCCATGATAATCTCAGTAGATGCAAAAAAGAATTTTGACAAAATACAACACCCATTCCTATTAAAAACACTAGAAAGTATAAGAATAAATGGAGCCGGGCGGCTAGGTGGCACAGTGAGTAGAGCGTCGGCCCTGGAGTCAGAAGGACCTGAGTTCAGATCCGGCCTCAGACACTTAACGCACACAAACAAAAACATAGCCGTGTGACCTTGGGCAAGTTACTTAATCCCAATTGCCCTCAAAAAACAAAAACAACAACAACAAAAAAAACCATCTTTGGGGCAGCTAGGTGGCGCAGTGAATAGAGCGCCGGCCCTGGAATCAGAAGGACCTGAGTTCGGAGCCGGCCTCCGACACTTAATCCACACAAACAAAAACCTAGCCGTGTAACCTTGGGCAAGTTACTTAACCCCAATTGCCCTAAAGGGGCGGCTAGGTGGCGCAGTGAGTAAGAGCGCCGGCCTCGGAGTTGGGATGACCCGAGATCAGATCCGGCCTCAGAAAATGAGCACCCACGCATAAATAATGACTAGCCGTGCAACCTTGAGCAAGTTACTTAACCCCAATTGCTTTAAAAAAAAAAAAAAGAATAAATGGAGCCTTCCTTAAAATAATAGGTAGCATCTATTTAAAGACATCAGCAAGTATTATATGTAATAGGGATAAGCAAGAAACATTTCCAATAAGATCAGGGGTGAAACAAAGGTGTCCACTATCACCCCTCTTATTCAATCTGGTACTAGAAATGTTAACGGTAGCAATTAGTGAAGAAAAAGAAATCAAAGGAATCAAATTAGGGAAAGAAGAGACCAAGCATGACTCTTTGCAGATGATATGATGATATACTTAGAAAAGCCTAGAGTATCAAGTAAAAAACTACTTGAGACAATAAATAAATTGGTCAGAGTTGCAGAATATAAAATAAACCCACATAAATCCTTAGCATTCCTGTATATTTCTAATGAAATTCAACAGCAAGAGATAGAGAAATCCCATTTAAAATTACTGTAGACATTATAAAATATTTGGGAATCTACCTGCCAAAACAAATCCAGGACCTATATGAACAGAACTACAAAACACTTTTCACACAAATAAAGTCAGATCTAACTAATTGGAAAAAGACAAATTACTCATGTCCGGGTCATGCTAATATAATAAAATGACACAATTTTACTTAAATTAAATTATATATTTACTGCCATGCCATACCAATCAATTTACCAAAAAAAAACAAAAAACCAAAAAAACTACTTTATAGAGCTAGAAAAATAGTAACAAAATCCATTTGGAAGAACAAAAGGTCCAGAATATCAAGGGAATTAATAAAAAGAAATGCTAGGGAAGGTGGACTAGCTATTCCAAATTTTAATCTGTATTATAAAGCAGCAGTCATCAATACTACTTGGTACTGACTGAGGAACAGAGTAGTGGATCAATAGAATAGATTGGGCACAAGAGACTCAGCTGTCAATGACTATAGTAATCTACTGTTTGATAAACCCAAAGACCCCAGTTTTGGGGATATGAACTCACTATTTGACAAAAACTGCTGGGAAAACTGGAATATAGTGTGGCAGAAAATGGGCTTAGACCATTATCTAACACCATATACCAAAATCAAGTATAAATGGGTACATGATGTAGGCAAAAAGTCTGATACTGTAAGCCGTCTGGGAAAGCAAGGAATAGTTTACCTGTCATATTTGTGGAGAGGGTAAGACTTTATGACCAAATAAGAATTAGAGAGCATTATAAAATGCAAAATGGATAACTTTGATTACATGAAATTGAAAAGCTTCTGTACAAACAAAGCAAATGTAACCAAGATTAAGAGGGAAGTGGAAAATTGGGAAAAAATTTTATAACCCATCTCTCTGATAAAGGACTCATTTCTAAAATATACAGAGAACTGAGTCAAATCTGTAAGAATACAAGTCATTCCCCAATTGATATATGGTCAAAGGATATAATCAGGCAGTTTTCAGAGGAAGAAATTAAAGATATCTATAAGCATATGAGAAAATGCTTTAAATCACTATTGATTAGAGAAATGCAAATCAAAACAACTCTGAATACCACATCTCACCAGTCAGATTGGCTAAGATTGCAAAACAGGAAAATGGCAAATGCTGGAGAGGATGTGGACAAATTGGAACACTGCATTGCTGGAGTTGTGAACTGATTCAACCATTCTGGAGAGCAATCTTGAACTATGCCCAAAGGGCTATAAGTAATTTCATACCCTTTGACCCAGCAATACCACTTCTAGGGCTGTATCCCAAAGAGATCATAGAAGTGGGAGGAAGAGCTATATGTATAAAAATATTTATAGCAGCTCTCTTTGTGGTGGCAAAGAATTGGAAATTAAGGGTGTGCACATCAATTGGGGAATGGCTGAACAAGTTGTGGTATATGAATGTAATGGAATACTATTGTGCTGTAAGAAATGAGGAGCAGATGGACTTCATATTTACATGGAGAGGCTTATATGAACTGATACTGAGTGAGAAGAGTAGAACCAGAAGAAATTTATACACAATTACAGACATGATGTATATGTGATGAACAACTTTGATAGACTGGACTCTTCTCAGCAATGCAAGGTTATAAGTCAACCGCAAAAGACTCATGATGGAGAGAGATGTCTACATTCAGAGAAAGAACTAGAAAGAACTGAGGTTGAATACAGATTGAAGCAAACTACTTGATCTTTTTCTTTTTCTTTTTTAGTTTCGTTTCTTCTTTCCTATTGTTCATTCCATCTGATACAATCTTTCTTTATAATCTGACTAATGTCTAATGTGAAAGTATTTGCAGATCCTATACTTGATTTTATGCCACCATGGGGGGAAGGAAGGAAGGAGAGAAAATTTGAAACTGAGGGAATTGTGAAACTGAATCTTGTAAACTGAAAGTAAAAAAATTAAATTAATAAAGACCAAAAAAATGAAGATTAAAAAAAGAAAATACTTTATATACCTGAAATTATTCTAATTATCATCATCACATCCATCATCTCTGATCTTCAGGTGAAACATTTCTAGTTCTTTCAACTGAACCTTGTGTAGCTTCTTTTTGTTTGTCCTCAGTATTCTAGTCAAACTCCTCTGAACATCATCCAACCTGTCAGTGACTATGATAAAATGTGGTTCTTAGAACTGGCCATGTAACTCAGCTCTGATCAGTTTAGCATGCAGAAGCATTGATTACCAAAACATCTCAAATCAACAAATACTTATTCAATTCCTACTATATACTAGGCACTGTGTATAAAACCATCATGTATAGATGTTTCTTAGACTAGGATTAAGACATAACATATATGTATGTGAGAGAATATCACATAGAATATCAATTTTTCATTACCCATAATAATGTGAGGAAGCCTAACAGGAAAGATGTAAATTGACCTTGAGGAAAGCAAATAATGTCCTTTTTGAGTTGAATGTTCCTTACTTCCAAAATGTAGATAATTTGCCAGTCCTGCTATGTTATTAAATTGTTATGAAAATCAAATGAGAAAATTTATGGGAAAAAAAATTTGAAAGTTGTGACACCCCATACTGATGTGAGGTGACAGTGATGATGATGACTCATTGTGCGAGGGCTGCCTGATGGCAAGATGATGGCCTACCTGATGATCTCTCTAAGTGCTTCCAATGAGTATGACTATTATTGCTGTAATCAAACTTATTCAGGAAAGCATCCAAGAAATGGTGATCTAGTACATATGGAGTTAATAAAGTGAAAATCTTGTCAAATATCCCTATCTGTAAGCATCTGAGTATTGATTCAAGTATTTTTAAACTATTTCATGTTTGTCAATTTTCATTATGTATGTTGTAAATGTATGTTGAATCAAGGGACCATAATTGATACAGGTTGTCCCAAAAGTCTTAGTGCAGTTTTTGAACTTGTAGCTTAAATATGGTGTTTGGGGAAATCTTTTACTTCTTTTCTTTCCACTTCTGTGAAGGCCATAGGAAATTATGGTTATAGATAGGCATGGATTTTTTTAAAACCTTAATTAATTGCTACAAAATTTAAAAATATATATGTATTTTTAGCTTTCATTTTTTAATTTTAATATAATTCAGCACAATGTTCCAAGTTAAGCCTATGTGTCTTTCTTTTTAAGGGTTGATGTGATAATTTATGAAAACAAAACATTATTTCTTAAATATGTACATACACTCTGAGCTCCCACAACTTTGAATTAATAGTTGCATGTAATTACTCTCTACCTAATTACAAAACTCACTCCAAATGGAAAGGTTTGTGTATAATTAATGGAACAGCAGGCATTGAACCCTTAAATGACAGTGACATGGTACCTTAGAGGGTGAGTATGCTTCTGGTATCTTTCTGTAAAGCAACAACTTCTATGTCCCATGTGGCTCATGTTCTGGCGCTCATGGATCATCCAATCTGTTCATTTTTCAACCTTTGAGTGTCTGGGATTTCATTATTCCCAAGGGAGGGGGACATCTTAGATGAGGTCCTTACTTGCCTGTGACCAGATTCTTTTGTTGAAAATCACCTTAGCTTATTTTTGTATTTTTCATGGGAATTAATGACCTAAATAACAGTTATGATAAAAATCATACAATTCCCCTTTCTATTGCTCAGCTTTTCCCTAGAATCAGAAGCAGAAAGCAGTTTATTTGGAAGGTTAGATCTAGCTTTCAAGGTTGACTGACCTGTTTTCTTCAAACAATGGGGCTAGGGAAAACCCAAAGCACTCTCAGTGGTGTTAAGTTTTCATCTGAAAATATGAAAACATCAGGATTTTTAATGAACCATTGCTAGCCTTAAAAAAATAAAGAATGGGGGAGATATAAAATTAAAGTGCCATCTAAGATAATTTCCCACCTACTCCCCTGCTTCTACTGCTCATCTTGTCCATTATTTCCCTTCATCTTATATATCTCATCCTGCCAGGTTTGGTATGTGCTGCACTTTGCACCATTAGTGCTATTGAAATTGAGAGACTTCTTCAATCTATATTTGTCAGGAGAAGAGGTGGGATGAAGTGGCAGGTAAATAAATAAGGGAACTGACATTAATGCAGCCACCAAGGAAAGGATAAACATTGAAGTTTTCAAAGTAAGTAATATAATATATATAGATATAGATATAGATATAGATATAGATATAGATATAAATTAGAATCGAGGGGGAAAAGACTTCTTAGGACAGGGTCACATTTTATTGTTTCAAAGTAGAAAATATATAGCAACTCATGTACTCTTGGGACCTTTAAGTGCTCAAGTCTGATAAATGTGCATTGAAGTTCAGTTAATCATAATAAAACCCAGAACTTTTTATATAAGCATCACTGGTATTATGCAGCTTATTAATTAAGCAAATTCTGCAACTTTTTCCATCCTGAAAATGTCAAAAATTTTGAGCAGCTCAAATGGCATTTAAGGTTGATATATTTGGGGACTGTTTTATTCAATCATGTTACAGCATTTTGCACACATAAATTACTTCTCCCAATATTGCATGAGCAGCACCAGGAATCTGATCTTATTCTCTGCAGCCAAGAAATATAATGGTACCATGCATATATATGATTTTTTCTATACTTATTTGTTATTTTAGCAAATACCATTTTATAAACACCAGAATGGCACATGTACCTAAAATTATCTATATACACTCAAGAACATGGTTGTAAAAATATGTTCAAGGATGCAGCATGATTTTGCATTAGAAATGTATATGCATATCGGGAAGTGAATGTATTCAGCAAAATACACATGTGAGCCAGATTTAAGGATGAAATTAATCTGGGAGTATATTTCAAAATCTCATTTGAATATAAGTGCAGCTAGTTAAGAATGGTCACATTGTTGTTGTTTTTTTTTTTCTAAACTCGGACCTTTAGCTAGACCCAGTTTAACCCAATGCTACTTTCAACATACTTTAATTGGGGATTGATATTTATTTGCAAGCCATTTTTATGGGAAAGGTTCACATAAAGACTAAAGTGTAGCCTCAGAAAGTTTGCCATAAGGTGGCCTGCAATATTGTTGAATTATAGAAACCACACCACTTTCTCAGATCCTGCCTGAGAAGAACTTAAAGGATCTCATTTGAAATTGATCCATTGAAACAGACTCAGAGGATAACACCACAGTGAGGTTCTTATGGATTCACAAAGTATCATAGTTCTGATTATTTTTCCACTTATCTGCACTTTAGTCACTTAATATAGCTCAAAAGGTTGTATAGATTAACTCTTTCAGCCAACTAGAAAAGAATTTACTGGTATTAATAATAGCATTAGACATGTCAATGGTGTCTTATGATTATCCATAACTTGACATATATTTTCTCATTTAATCCTCACAACAAAATGAATACGTTAAAATATTGTTACCCCAGTTCTATAGACAAATAATCAGAGGCTCACACAGATGAACTGACTTGCCTAAGGTCACTTAAATAGTAAATGGTTGAAGGATACAAATATGAGACCACTTCAATTTCCATTATACCAGAATTTAGCACAGTATCTGAAATATAGTAGATACTTAATATGTATTTATTGATTGAATGATTAAATATTATATATCTGCCTTTTTGTACAAAGATGAATCTATTTCATATTGATGTAATTTAGCATATTTTAAACTTTTTTTTTCTTTTTGGAGGGCAATTGGGGTTGAGTAACTTGCCCAAGGTCACACGGATAGTTGTGTGTGTGTGTGTGTGTGTGTGTGTGTGTGTGTGTGTGTGTGTGTTAAGTGTCTGAGTCTGGATCTGAACTCAGGTCCTTCTGACTCCGGGCTGGCTCTCTACTCACTGTGTCACCTAGACGCCCCCTATTTTAAACTTTTAATGCATGAAAAAGTGAAATATAAAATGAAAGAAAAATATTACTGAGTGAGTTTTCTAGTTCAGGATTTGTGTCAGTCATCAATTTCTCATCATGTTTACAATAGCATCATGCTTTCTTTTCTTTTCTTTTTCTTTTTTTTTTTTCTTTTTGGAGGGCAATTGGGGTTAAGTAACTTGCCCAAGGTCACATGGCTAGGTTTTTGTTTGTGTGTGCGTTGTGTCTGAGGCCGGATCTGAACTCAGGTCTTTCTGACTCCAGGGCCAACGCTCCACTCACTATGCCACCTAGCTGCCCCCATGCTTTATTTTCTATACTACTGATCAATTCCCTAGTTTATAGTTTGCATTTAGAGATGAACTAATGCTTTGAGCACTGTTAAATTATCATTTGTGCCCATCAAATAAAATTTATCAAGTCACAGGTTAGGAATGAACTATGATAATGATTCCTTAAGTTCCCTGCACACAGTATTCTCTACACATACGTATACATAGGCATTCTATACATTTTCTTGCCTAGATGCTTTCAGTGATCACCTACATTTGATGTATCTATGACTTTATGAATCTAAATACTTCCATTCCCATATTTTCCTCCTTTGTGGCTATATTTCTTCATACATTTTCTATAGAGAGGCAAAGAAAAATTCCACTTTTTACTCTTTTTACAATTCATGGATAGCAATGGACAATGTAGATTACCCATCTCTGCTCATAGTCAGTCTAACTCCATTTCCTGTCATGCATTTTGTCAATCTAATTATTTTTCTGTTTCACACACTCATTGGTAATATGCTGCAACCAACTCCCACTCACCTTGTACTTACCCATTTTTGTGATCTGAGATGAGACCTCATTTCTTCAGAGACTGTGATATTTCATGAAACATAGCCAGAAGAATACTGATGATAAAAAGCAGGGTTTTTTTTTTTTTTTTTTAGAAGAAGCTTGGTTCCATTAAAAAGAGTGTGCAATTCCCCAAAGGAAATCCAGTTTGCTCACCTCCTATTCATTGTTCATTGTCAATTTTCAATGTCTTCCCAGGATATATATGCTTTTAAGAACATTTCTGTGGGCAGTCTATAAGACTGAATATGTTAGTTTAGACACTCAAATTCATTTTTGTCATCTCCCAGTCCCTCATGGAAAACTAACTTGTTCTCTAATTCCTCTAAGATCCAATTTCTCTTTTAGAAATGTAAAGATCTTTATAACCTGTCCCCTTCCTTTCTACCTTTCCACTCTACTTTCATTTTATTCCCTCCCCTGTATTCTATAATCTAGATCCAGTAGACTATTTACTATTCCTGACATATGACACTCTATCTTCAGCTTACCTAGCTGTTTTTTTTTAACTCTGAATTGATTCTTTAAAAAATATTTCAATTACTTCTCAATAACCTTCCCAAATAAGCATCCTCTTTTTTTTTATTAAAGCTAGCCAGTTAAGACAAACATACCAAAACTCTGACCATGTTAACAGCACATTTGTACTACCAAACCCATAGTTTGCCTCTTATATGCTGAGAAGAGGGGGAAATGTCTCATTGGTACTCTGGAATCATAGGTAGCAGTTAGCAAGCATTTATTAAGCACTTACTATTTTCCAGATACTGTGGTAAACACTGAGCATACAAAGGAAGGCAAACAATAGTCTCCATTCTCAAGGAGTCCAAAGCTAAAGGAGGGATTATATGATGCAAACTACATAAATACATTTATATGTCTATATATAGATAGGTGTTTCACTTGTGTCCAACTCTTCATTGCCCAATTTGGGATTTTCTTGGCAAAGAAACTGGAGTGGTTTGTCATTTCCTTCTCCAGATCATTTTATACATGCGGAAACTGAGGCAAATAGGATTAAGCAACTTGCCTGGGGTCACACAGGTAGTAAGTATCTGAGCCCAGATTTGAACTTGTGAAGATGAGACTTCTTGACTCCAGGCCTGGCTTTCTATCTACTGTGCCACCTAGTTGCCTGATAGATAGAAAGATAGATAGATAGACAGATAGATAGATAGATAGATAGATACATAGATAGATAGATACATAGATACATACATACACACATTTAATGCATATACACACAAGTACACAGAACATGTATGTGAAGATTGAGATGGAAGAAACTATTATTAAGGATGACTGAGAATGACCTTGCAAAAAGTGGAATTTTACCTGAAACCTAATGAAGTCAAGAGGCAGAAGTGAGAAGGAAAAATATTCGAAGATCAAGGAGGGCAGTGTCACTGGATCCTGGAGAAGGGTAACATGTTTCTGCAGATTAGAAAAGTATGCAAGGGCCAATTTATGATTGGTCAACAACAGATATTCTTCATTTTTTGATGTGGGTAGGTAAGTCAAAATCTTTTAAGATGCTCTGTAGTGTTTTTGGATTTGATGTAATTATGAAGTGTTACCTGCAAGAGCCCAATGTGGAGTACATAATCGTATGCAAAGAATCTCTCTTTGATTTGAACTCATCACTAGACATACTCTAACAATGGTGGCATACATCTATAGTGTCTAAACCTTTGTCTGATTTATGCCATGTTGGATATATATCAGAGTTTTCATTGAATAAAGATATACCTGTTTTTTTATGGATTTTCAAGGATATGTGTATGATTTTGATATATAGAGATTTCTTTTTGAAGGAGAGCCTTAAGGCATTATGTTGTTTTACCAAGATGAATGTTTTTTGTAGTCAAGAAATAAGCAAAATTAGATTGTGCATATTCAATACATTTTTGTGAATTTTATGGATGGTGCAGTTCTGTCCTGCAATAGAATATTGTTTGTGAAAGCTTCTGTCAGCCATGTTAGTTCATTTATCTTGTTTTAATAGACTCAAATTAGGTACTGTGAATTTTTCATTGACCATTATAAAGAGAGATGTTACCTGAATTGAGTATTATTTATTTTGTGTCTAGTTCAATTATGTTCTAGAAAGCATTTCCACTTTGATGACATTGATAAGGTTTCAAAAAAAATGTTAAAGGATCTTATTGTAAATGACCAAAATATTACTAGTAGTTTGACAATAATGTGAAAAGTTTTCAATGTAAATATGATTTCTGATGAATTAGTAGAATTTACGCAAACTGTATGCATTCTGGAAAAGACAGAAGGCACAGTGAGAAACAAAAGTAAGAGCCATCACTGCCTTCCTGAGTAACCTTGAGAAAATCACTTAACATTTCTGTGCTTCACTTTCCTCATCTCTTCAAAGAAAGTATTAGCATTCTCACTCCTTGGTTGTTAAGCAACCAGCAGCCTTCTTCCATGAGAGCTTTCTTGAAAGTAGCTTTCAGTTTTGTTTTTTGTCACTCTTTATTCTGTTACCTTTGTATCCATTTTAAAAGTTTAGTTTGGAGACAAAAAGGACTGACTGATCAACAACACTAACTCATCCCCACAGCCAGTTTCAAGAATGTGTTTGAATATTACTATTAAATGACTACAAACTACTTTCAACTCATAGAAAATCCTCAAACTTTTGTCAGCTATATATTTTCCACTTTGAGCTGCTTCTGCATTCTTCATTAAAATTTTCCCCTTGAGTGCTTTCCCCCCATCCTTCCATAAAATATTACCATATAATAAATGGGGCATGTTTTTTGCATAGGAACTGATTATGATGAAATTATGCTAAAATAAATTGGAGATAATGTATAAAACGATGATGTGAATGTTGGATCCTCATGACTAAGTGAGGTTATAGAATATCAGAGGCTAAGGAGCAAATAAGCTCACTGCCTCAGGAGCCCAATTCCATCTCCTCTTTTTAATGTTTAAGAAATAGCAATTTCATCAAATTTGCCAGCAAAAATGTGCACTACAGCATTTAAATAAGAAAATAGCTCAGCAGGATTATTATTGTTTTTAAGGATCCATGCACTTGTTCCATGTTTTCAAAGTATTGTCAGTCAGCTTTTCAAATGGGCAGTGAATGAGATTCTCAGTCACAGGATTTTCAGTAAATAATGTCTGTTGAAGAAGTGCCTTTTGATCTTTTCTAGAAGTGATTTTGAGGTAGACTCTATTTTGTGTAAATTCTGCTTAGTTCTCTAAGAAACATGAGTAATTGTGGTGGGTATAGGTACAGATGCTAGCTGGGGAAAGGAATCACATTCAATTGTGTCTGAATTAAGTTTTTACTACAATTCTGCTGCTTAGAGTACCTTCAATCTTCCCTATAAGTGCCAAGGAGACTCTCTAGCCAAGTTCCACATTAATTCCTCGTCCTCCTCTCCTGAGATTTTTCAGCAAGGAGCATAGCCTTGTGTAGCTAATTCCACTTTGATTTAATTATAAACTGATGACAATCTGCTTCAGTGGTTTAGGTGCAGACCTGCCTAAAGGCAGGAAGAGACAGAAAATAACTTTCTCATTTCCATTCTAGGTCTTTATGATGCCAAATCTATGAGAACTGGAAAAAAAGAAAACCAATTCATAGTGTAGACACACAACATGAATGTCTCATTGATGTTCCCTTAAATTGTAGGATATTAAATAAAGAGCAATGTCATCAGCAAAGATTCTCTCAACTAGACTAAAACCAAGGTAATGATTTGACAGTTTCCTCTCACAACAAGGAAGAAAAGGTGTGTTAAGAATGTGTTAGAGGATTCCTATGATGATTTATACTATTTTAGCTCTTTCTCATAAGAGAGATTGGAAGAGTGCAGGATACCTAGGAAGCTGAAAATGCAGGTTGGATTCCTGAAAAAAAAATGTTTCATATCTATAGTTTTTTAAGGCTTGCAAAACATTTTCTCATAAGTTATCCCATTCATTCATTTTTTTTTTTGCTTTTTGGAGGGCAATTGGGGTTAAGTAACTTGCCCAAGGTCACACGGCTAGGTTTTTGTTTGTGTGTGTGTTAAGTGTCTGAGGCCGGATCCGAACTCAGGTCCTTCTGACTCCAGGGCCGACGCTCTACTCACTGCGCCACCTAGCTGCCCCTATTCCATTCATTCTTGACAACAAAATTGAAAGGTTGATAATCTATCTCATTTTACAGAAGAAGAAACAAGGCTGGGAGAGGGTAAGTGACTTGCCCAGGGTCCATAATCTGAGGCAGGATTCTATCCCAAGGCTTCCTGATTATAAATATAGTGCTCTGTTAACTGTGGCGCACCTCTTTTTATTTCTATGAGTAAGATAGAAGGTTGACAAGAACACAGTAAAACCTGTTGCCTACAATGGTACACAGTTTAGAAATGATAAATGATAAAAGTTGCCAGGACACCATTCTAATATTCCAGTGTACATTTATAGTAAGTCCTTTAATGTTATTCATTATGATCTCAATTCTGGTATTGTTGTCTTCTCCCCTCCATTTTACTTTTATGAGAAACCTAAGTATCCATGAAGCATGGGGAGTTGATAATTCAAGGCTGAGAAAAACATATTATTTAGGTCCTGCCAGTCTTTTGCTTTTTGGGTGAAATGAAGCTCTTGCACTGATTTCCAATGGATCAAGGTTGGTAATATTCACATAACAAGAGATTCAAGTATATTCTAATCTGAAATAAAATAGGGTCTTGAGACAGAAATTTTTAGAGTACATTCAAAATCAGACTAAAAACTCTTAGATTGTTTTAGCTAGCTACCTCTTCTATATTCCAAGAGAGATTTGCCCTTGGAAATTAAAGCAATTCTAGATAAAGAAAAAAAAATGTGGTTAAGTCTCTGGGAGCTCACAGATCCCTCTCCTTATGACATTAAAGCAGCCAAGGTTTTTCCTTAATCTGATTGTTGGGTGTGTGAAGAACCTTCTTTTCGGACTGAAACTGCTGAAGCTTCATCATGTGGAAGCTAAAAGAGAGATGGCTGAACCCCCTTCTCCTCTAATGAGGAGGAAGTCGCATTTTAGTTCATCACAACAGCTAAAGCAAGAGTCTAGTAGCACAGGAAAGTTACAAAATCACATGCACAGGTGAAGTGCCAAGGGCAGAACAAGAGCTCAGGGGAACAATTTTAAGCAGAGAGAAAAATCCAGAGGGCGAAGCCCAGAGGGCAGGAGCAGCAAGTTATATAATGACAATACCTGAAAATAAGGATCAAGGCTGTGTTCCAGCATTAGAGTCATGTGTTGCCCCTCTCTGCATATATTCTGGCTACATATGTTATCTAAAGGTAGGGTCCTTTGCATATGTTGTCTAGATTTCAGGGTGTGTCCATAGAGGCTGATGAATTATTATTTTAAGTGCACTCAGGCCCATTAACTTCCATGAGTCTAGGTAACTTGTCTTAGAAGACTCATGTGAAAGTGACATGCCCCAAGGTGCTACACATAGAACATTACAGCTGGAAGGAAACAGGAGAGAGAGGAAAGAATGCCATATCTTTCCTTGGTTTTATTACAAATGGCTTTGATATAAATAGACTTAGTGGCTCTGGGCTGGAGGTGATTGACAGAACTAGCTGGGTCCCATGAAGGGTTTAGGGAAACTATTTCTTCAAAGCAATAGTTAGTATAATGGAGCAACTCATAATAGACATCTTTAGTTTTTCTCACCACACTGTTACAGCTACTGAAGAGGTAGGAGTTAGGGGAAAGACACTTTTATTAAATACAATTGTGGAGGAAAATTTTTGTTATTATACAAATCCCAGACAACAACAGCAGCAGCAGCAACAGCAATAGCCACAAAGATACCCTGCTTGCCACACCCCTAAATATGATACCAGTGATATAAGGTCAAATTCTGGATCATCACAAAATTCCCCATGGGAGCATTACATTAGAGCATTGAAACTTGCTTTAGCTGAAGATCTATGAATTTCTAACCCTCTACTAAGGATTATTTAAGCAAATTAACAAAAGTCATTATGGCCTATGATTGCGTATTATATAGAGTCTTAGAAGACTCTGAATAAGGGTTTTATAAAGTTAATAAGATTCTTTTGAGGTCACTCATACTTTGTAAATTCAGTCACAATCCTGTACCACCCCCTCCGTTTCCTAGAATCCCATGCCTAGAATTCCTCTTTACCTTCTCCCTGTCAATAAGCAGGTATTTTTATTAAAGTTACTTTGTGCAAGGAATTGTGGTAGACATTGAGAATACAAAAACATGTAAAGAGAAAGACAAACTTTGTCCTCATGGAGCTTATGTTCAAATTGTGGAAGACAGCACCCAAAAGGAAGTGAAAAGGGGATTGAGATATGAGAGTAGAACATGTGAGGGGGCTAGGTAGAGGGGAAAATACTTCTTCATCTGCTAGTATGTAATTGGTCAGCAGAGGTAAAAGGAATTCTGTCTTTTGCTTAGCTAACTTTGTCTAAGAACTGGGTTAAACTGGTTAAAGGTAAAACAAACAAACAAACAAAAACCAAAAAACAAAACAAAAAAAACCAAACAAACAAACAAACAAAAGATGGGAAAGAACTTCCAAAGCTCTGACTGGAAGTGCAGTGAGTAGACTCAACAATGGATCAGAAGATTTTGGGATTACTTAAAAGCTCTCCAGTTCCCCCAGCCTAAGTAGTCCCTGAGATCCTGGAACAATACGGCATTCAATGCCTCCAAGAAAGCAGAAGAAGGACCTAATAGGACAAAAGATCTTCCCAGAAGCATGCAGAACCCAGTCCTTATATGAAGTCCGAAGTCAAGATGTAGGCAGGAAGAATGAATAAACAGGAAGAAGAATCCCACCATCAAGAGTTATGACAATAATCCAATTATCTAAAATTAGAAGAGAAGAAACAAATAAGGGAAAAATCTTTGCAAGAAGTTTTTATGATAAAAGCCTTATTAATAAGATGTATTGTCCACTGATTCAAATTTATACAAATGAGAATTGTTTGTCAACTGACATGGTCAAAAGATAAGAATGGACTATTTTCAGAGAAAGAAATTCAAACTTTATCAGCTGGCACATGAAAAAATGCTCTAAATAACCAATAACTAAAGCTATAATTTAAATTAACTATGAGTTATATATACCTGTGAGATTATGCCTATAAGATTTTATTTATACCATTTTATAACTATCAGATTGTCAAAAATGAGAAAAAAAAATCAAAATAGCAGATGCTGGAGGGAGTATGGGAAAAGCACTATTGATGGAACTGTGAATTGGTCCAGCTATTCTGGTGATCAATCTAGAACTATGGACAAAAAACCATTTATTAGTACATACTAGCTACTAGGTCTATATCTAAAAGTGATCAAATGAAGAGGAAAAGGACCAGCTGCACAAAATATTTATAGCAGTTCTTTTTGTGATGGCAAAGAATTGGAAACTTAGTAGGTGGCCATCATTTGGAGAGTGGCTGAACAAGATATGTAAGAAGTGATTAAGGGCATGATTTCAGAGAAACTTGTGAAAATTTGTATGAATTGATACAAAGTGAAATGAGTAGAACCAGGAGAGCTAATTGTACTATACCAACAGTGGAAATAGCAACTAGTTTAAAAAACTTAGGAACTAGGGTCAACACAATGGTGGTGACCAACCACAATTCCAGAGAACTCCTGATTAAGTATGCCACTCACTTCCAGATAGATGTATTCAATGGAGAATGAGACAATGTATTTTGCTTCATTATATATGTTTATTATTAATCTTGGGTTTTTTGCTTTCTTAATGGGGGAGGGATAGAGAGAATATGAACCTGCAAATAAAATAAAATTGAGTTTAAAAAGAGAGATCATTGTTAATTTTGGAGAAAACAGTTTTAGTTGGAGGATAAGTTTTTGGAAGGTAGATTGCAAAGACTTGAGGAGTGAGTAAAAGGAAAGCTTTTTTTCTGCTAGAAGTTTAAAAAATGGAGGAACTCTATAGTATGATAGCTTGATGAGGTTATAGGGCTTAGTAAAGGTATTTTTAAGTATGGGAGAAATTTGTACATATTGAGGATAATAGGGAAGGGATCAGTAGGTAAAGAATTTTTAAATTAGAGCATGATGTTGGGGGTATTCTTCTGGAGATAGATCAGAGGATATAGGATCATGGGCATGTGTAGAAGGGATTACCTAGGCAAGGAAAAGGGGTTTCTCACTATCAGAGACTGGGGGAAAGGAGTGTACATAGGGGAGTGAAATAAAAAATCTTTGAAATATGATCCAACCATTTCTGGAGAGAAATTTGGAACTATACCCAAAGCGCTATAAAAATGTGCATACCCTTTGACCCAGGAATACCACTTCTAGGTCTGTATCCTGAGATCATAAAAATGAGAAAAGGAGCCACACATACAAAAATATTTATAGCAGTTCTTTTTGTGGGGGCCAATCATTGAAAATTGAGTGGAGGCCCATCAATTGGGGAATGACTGAACAAGTTGTCGTATGTGAATGTAATGGAATATTATTATTCCATAAGAAATGATGAGCAGGTGGACTTCTGAAAAACCTGGAAAGATATACATGAACTGATGCTGAGTGAAGTGAGCAGAACCAGGAGAACAGTATTCATAGTAATAACCACATTGTGTGATGACAATCTGTGATGGACTTAGCTCTAATTAGGAATGCAAGGATCTAAGACAACTCCAAAAGACTTATGTTGGACAACATATGCTATCTACATCCAGAAAAAAAGAACTATGGAGTCTGAATGCAGATTGAAGCAGACTATGCTTTCTTTGTGTGTGTGTGTGTGTTTTCTTTATCGAGGTTTCTTTGATTGGTTCTAACTTCTTTACAACATGATTAATGTGAAAATATGCTTAATATGAATATATATGTAGAGCTTATATCTGATTGCATGCCATCTTGGGATGGGGAAGGGGAGGAAAGGGGAGAACATTTTGAACTCAAAATCTTATGAAAGTTAGTGTTGAAAACTAAACAAAAAGTAATAAAAATAATATTTGAAATAGGAAGAAGGGGTGATTAGAAGCTACTGACCAGTGTCTCAATTTTCTTAGTAAGGAACAGGAAATCTTTAGTAAAGAGGTTTAGGGGAAGGAAAGGTGTATGAGGCTTGAGGTCAGAAGGCTGGGAATAACTTCTATGAGGAATAGAATAAAGAATCAATTAGGAAGGAATAAATGAATTACTTTGCCATAGTAAGGGTCTAGTTGACTTTACAAAACTAGGACACAAGTAGAATCGGTAGAGAGAAGTTACTGGGAGTAATTTTTTGATTCAATATTATGAAAACTTTCTTACACTTAAATCTATGTAAGGAAACAACTAAATGCCTATTGAAAAGATGACCAGCCCTACACTAGAAGTATTCAAACAAAAGAGGGGTAGATATTTGTCAGGAATGTTCTAAAGAAAATTCTTGTATGAGTTCAGATGTTGAATTAGATGTCTTCTTAGTTTCCTTCAGATGTAAGAGCCAATGATTTTATTACACTGACATCACAATCACTTGCCTGTCCTTGAGAATTAAACATTTGTTTGTACATGGGATTATCTTTATTAATTATCCAAATGAATTTCTACTTTTAGTAAATGCCACATTACACAGTAGGGCAATGTCAGAGAGGAGCCTTGACTGGGGAACACATGTCAGTGCAAGGAGAATCCTGTTGTGTGTTTAATAACTACAAAAGAATTGAGCTGTTAGTGTTAGAGGGCATTTTTCTATCACGCAGTAGGTGCCCCATATGAGTATAAAATGAATTGGGCAATCTGTACATAATTAATCAACTTTTCCAGGGCAAAGCTTCCTGATACAAACTGAAAAGATGCTAGATAGGAAATATGGACAAGAAAAATATTTACAATCTAGGTGATTTTTAAAAGCCCACTCAAGGCTTCAACCTAAAGCACATTTCAGAAACGAGTTATTTACTGAGACTAATAGTCCCTTAACTTCCATTTAAACTGTATGTATCTTGTATGTGGATTTCTATTCACATATTGTCTCTCCTACTAGAATGTCAGCTCTTGAGATCAGGAACCACATTTGTGCCCCTTTCCCCCATAAACTCTGGTTTTAGCCCAATACTAGGCACACAGTAAGTACTTAAGAAATACTTGCTGACTAACCATTGTTGGTCATCCCTTCTCCATTTTGGTAGTTATGGTTCTACCCTTCACCAAACCTTTGACTAGCATGAACAAATATAAACATTTGACATAGCTTTTTCCACCAATCTGCACAGACCACTGAAGGAGAGAAATAATAATCATAGTGTTTACTAATCATTTTCAGACTTATGGAACTATTTCTGGAATAGCAGCATGAATTCTTAGAGGGCAAATCTCTATATTACAAGTGAATACCCCCAAATATCCCTGAGAATTCAAAAATGAAACAGTGAATTTTCACAGACAAAACCGTTACCACAATTGCCCAACATAACATTGATCCATAAAAATTTAAGAACAACATTTTAAAATGATAGTGCCCAACAGAATATTTATCATCCCCAAACCACATAGAAAGTAAAGCTTTCAAAACAGACACTTTGGAGAAGAAATCTAAATCATATGGCAACAGAATGTGGTACCTAGTATCCTCATCCCCTTAGATACTTGAATTGTTCCAAAAAGGTTTTCCATGATCCTACAGAAAACGAGCATATTTCTTGATACAATCATTCTATTACAAAGTAGTCACTTTACTCATATGCAAACAATATAAAATATTAAATATTAAAAAACAGCAAGATAATTTGTAGGTGGTGAAGAGGATAGAGCACTGAACTGGGAATCAGGAAGACTCATGTTAGTGAGTTCAAATGCAGCTTCAGACACTAACTGTTTGACCCTAGGCAAGTCACATGTTAGCCTATCTCTTAACCTCTAATCCTGTTAGTCTCACTTTCCTCTATAAAATGAGCTGGAGAAGGAAATGGCAAAGCACTCCAGTATCTATGCCAAGAAAACCCCAAATGGGATCATGAAGAGTCAAAAATGACTAAATAACAATCAGTGCATATAATTTATAAATCATTACACACATAATTGATAAGTATCTTTGTATTTATATTTTTTCTTTCCTTTGGGCTTAATACTTTCCTCTGTGACTTCTCATTTGTACTGGTTTGTTTCTTTCTTTCTTTCTTTCTTTCTTTCTTTCTTTCTTTCTTTCTTTTTTTTGCTTTTTGGAGGGCAATTGGGGTTAAGTAACTTGCCCAAGGTCACATGGCTAGGTTTTTGTTTGTGTGTACTTTAAGTGTCTGAGGCCAGATCCGAACTCAGGTCCTTCTGACTCTACTCACTGCACCACCTAGCCACCCCTGGTTTTTTTCTTTAACCTAGTTTTTATTGTCTACACACCGATGTTGATCATATTGTCTCCTTTTCCTAGGAGGAACAATTGTTAATAATGAAGCAGCAGTGGTCTATCCCTCCTGGATCTGGCTGCTGCCCATGAATCCCTGACTTAATTCTAGTTAGTTATAAAATGTGAGAATCCAAAGGAAGCCAGAATGGAAAATACAGGCACAATAATTCAGTTCCAAATGATATATGAGGGCAGTGAGTAAGATGTGGTCAATTAAGTAGAGTATCTGGAGATCCTTCAGAATGAGCGTCATTGTGATTTGAAAATTAGAAAGGAAACATTTCCTATTAGATCTTTTCACAAAAGTCCACATTTTAGCCAAACCAGACTACTGGTGTTACGCAAATTTGTTATTCCATCTCTCACCACCTCCATGCTTCTGAAAAGGTTGTTTACCCCTATGCTTTAAATTCCCTCTTACCTGCCTTATATCTCTTTGATTCTACATATAGTACCTGAGGGCCATCTTCTCACACATTTCTCTTCTCCATCTTCCCATCCCCTGCCCCCAGAACACTGATCTCATGTTTGAGGAACTTTTTAGGTCAGCAACCAATACCATTTATTGGCAGAAATATTTTGTTCCACCGATATCATGTTTCATAATAATACTGCTACTGTTGAATAAGTCCATGAGTTTTGCACAGGAAGGAATATTAGAAGCCATTGATTCCAAACCCCTCCATTTATAGATGAGACTTATAGTGGTGAAATGATTTTTTCAAGGTCATATATGTAGCATGTTCACTCAATGTGGTACTCAGATGTCACCTGACCCAACGGTATATCCCTGGCTACTTCCACAAGTCAGATGCTGCAAGAGAATATAAGGCTTCAGCATCAAAATCTTATTTTTACTCTATTGATGAGAAATATGACACTAACTTGGAAGTTGCTTTTTGTTAAAATCCAAGACTGTTTATTATTTTACAGTTATTTTATGCCATGAATTCATGAAGAACTGAATCCATTAACCCAGATTCCTTGCCTTTGCTCTCATGAAGTGAGGTTTTCTAGCCAGAGAGCATACTGCTTCTTCATTCCAATTCAATTGCCTTTTTCCTTGGCTTCCTTTTATTTGCCATTATCCTTCGTATGATTCAGAAAGCTACATCTGCTCTTACACTCTTAATGTGCTATAGACACACATTAATCCTCTTACGGAGAATCTTTCCCTTAACCTTTTTGTTTACAAGAATTCTTACAGTATGTTGGTCATCATTATAGACCTATTTACTCTTGTCATACTTACATTTATGAGGTGTTCACTGATTTGAACCATGCCCCTATTCTTTTTTTGTATATAATTTATTTTCAGTTTTCTACATTCACTTCCACAAGATTTTGAATTCCAATATCCGTATCTCTCCTCTCCCCCCATCCCAGGGCAGCATACACCCCAACCACTTCTTCTCCTAATCTGCCCTACCTTCTACCACCCCTCCCCTTCTTCAATTTTCCTCCCCTCTATTTTCCTATAGGGCAAGATAGATTTCTATAGCCCATTGAATGTACTTCCCAGTTGCATGCTAAAATAATTTTAACATTCATTTTTAAAGCTTTGAGTTCCACATTGTCTCCCTTCCTTCCTTCCTCCCCACCCACCCTCACTGAAAAAGCAGGAAATTCAATATAGGTCATACATGTGTAGCCATGCAAAACACTTCCATAACAGTCATGTTGTAAAAGTCTAACCACATTTCCTTCTATCCTGTCTTGCCCTCCATTTATTCCATTCTCTCCCTTGACCTGTTCCCCCATGATAGCATTTGCTTCTGATTACCCCTTAGACCAATATGCTGATCTCCCCTGCCTTCCTCCAAGATAACATAGATTTCCATACCCAAATAAGTGCATGTTACATATATATATATATATATATATATATATATATATACATACATGTATATACATATGTATATATATGTGGGGGGCATACATATGTATGCATATATATGTATATAAATATAGATAGATATGTGTATATATGAGAAAGATCTCATGAGTTACAGACATCATTTTTCTATATAGGAATGTAAACAGTTCAACTTTAATGGGTCCTTTATGGCTTCTCTTTCTTGCTTACCTTTTCATATTTCTCTTGATTCTTGTATTTGAAAGTCAGATTTTCTATTCAGATCTGATATTTTCTACAAGAATGCTTGGAAGTCCTTTATTTCATTGAAATTCTATTTCCCCCCTGATCGATTATACTTAGTTTTGCTGGGTAGGTGATTCTTGATTTTAATCCTACCTCCTTTGACCTCTGGAATATAATATTCCAAATTCTCTGATCCTTTAGTATAGATGCTTCTAAATCCTGTGTTATCCTGATTGTTTCTGCAATCCTTGAATTTTTTCTTTCTGGCTGCTTGTAATATTTTCTACTTGACCTGGGAACTCTGGAATTTGGCTACAATATTACTAGGAGCTTTCCTTTGGGGATCTCTTTCAGAAGGTGATTGGTGGAATCTTTCCATTTCCATTTTACCCTCTGGTTCTAGAATATCGGGGCAGTTTTCCTTGAAATTTCTTGAAAGATGATGTCTAGGCTTTTTTTTATCATCATTTTCAGGTAGACCAATAATTTTTAAATTGTCTCTCCTGAATCTGTTTTCCAGGTCAGTTGCTTTTCCAATGAAATATTTCAGTCTTCTATTTTTTCATTCTTTTGGCTTTGTTTTATAATTTCTTGATTTCTCATAATGTCATTAGTTTCAATTTGCTCCATTCTAATTTTTAAGGAATTATTTTATTCAGTGAACTTTTGGACTTCCTTTTCCATTTGACTATTTTGTTTTTTAAAACATTCTTCTCCTCATTGGCTTTTTTTTTAAACCTCTTTTGCCATTTAGGTTAGTCTATTTTTGAAGATGTTATTTTCTTCAACATTTTTGGTGTCTCCTTTACCAAGCTGTTGACTCATTTTTCATGATTTTCTTGTATCACTCTCATTCTCTTCCCAATTTTTCCTCTGTTTCTCTTATTTGGTTTTCAGAATCATTCTTGAGCTCTTCCATGGCCTGAGACAATTCATATTTTTCTTTTGGAGGCTTTGGATGTAGGAGTCTTGACATTGCTGTCTTCTTCCAGTTGTATGCTTTGGTTTTCTTCCAATCGTATGCTTTGATCTTCCTCATCTCCAAGGGTGTAAGAAAAAAGCTTTTCACCAAGAAGGTAACATTCTATAGTCTTGTTTTTCCCTTGTTTGCTCCTTTTCCAAACCAGTTACTTGACTATTGAGCTCTTTGTTAAGTGGAGGGTATGCTAACCCAGAGGTATCTCTAGGGCTAGGGCACTGTAAATTCTCAGTTCCTCCAAAATGATATGATCAAAGGAGAAGTGTTTACTCCTCTCCTGGTCTGTGCTCTGGTCTGTGAGCAACCACAAGCGTGCTTTTCTACCCTGGAACTGCAAGTAGGATTCCCTCTCCACAGCCACCACCAGCACTTTTCCTCACCCCAGGACCACCACCCAGGACTATGACCCAGATCAACTGCTGGATTCCTCCACCATCTGTAAGCCAGGGACTCCAAAAGCAGCAATGACTGCCTCCACCACTTTGGGGCTAGGGCCGGGGCCAGACCATGACCACATTCCTCTCTCTCTAAGGTGAGAGAGCTTTCCCACTGAAATTTGAGGCTGTCTTTGGTGTTTGTGGGTTGAGAAACCTGGAAACTGCTGCAATTCTCAGTGATTCAGTGACCTGAAGCCCGCTTTAGTCTTATCTCTGCTGGTGCAGCCCACACTGGGCTGTGCTCTTCCCCCAGCTCCCTGCAATAGATCCTTTGTGTTGGCCTCCCAGATTGTCTTGGGCTGGAAATCTGTCTCACTCTGTCATTTTGTGGCTATCGATGCTCTAGAATTTGTTTAGAGTCATTTTTAGAGGTATTTTGAGGGGTTTGGTGGGGAAAGCTCAAGCAGGTTCCTACTTCTACTCTGCCATCTTGGCTATGCCTTCTGCCCCTATTCTTTTTTTTTTCTTTTTGGAGGGCAATTGGGGTTAAGTGACTTACCCAAAGTCACACAGCTAGTAAGTGTGTCAAGTGTCTGAGGCCAGATTTGAACTCAGGTCCTCCTGACTCCAGGGCCTGTGCTCTATTCACTGTGCCACCTAACTACCCTCTGCCCCTATTCTTAATAGTTACATTATTACTTTTCCTATGGATTTTCAAATATACAGGCACAGGGACAATTCCATGTGTGGAAAACAAACTGGAGAACATGTTTCATGTCTCTCTCCTCTTTTATTTTGTGTTAGTCATTTTGGTATGTCCCTATAAGAAGTCAGTTTTTTTTTTTAAACAAATACTTTATTAACTTCTGTTTTACATCATTCATTTCCGCCAGATTTTGAGTTACAATCATTTTCCCCCCATTATTCCCCTACCCAACCTCCCAGAATAGCAGTCCCACTAGATATCGCTTCCTCCAATCTGTTCTCTCCCATACCTTCTCCCATACCCCCATCGACTTTTCCATTAGAAGAAGATGAATCTTTGTGTCCCAATGCCTGCACATCTTATCTCCCAATTATAGGCAAAAGAGTATTAATAATAGTATTTATATATATATTTGAAACATTTAATGTTACGACCTTGAATTTCAGATCCATTTCCTTCCTCCCTCGTCACCCATTCCTTCTTGGGATATAAGTAATTCAGTATATGTTGTATATGTCTAGCTATGCAAAACATTATCATAGTAGATATATTGTACAAGGCTGCTTATAATTCCCTCCCACTCATCCCACTCCCCACCTGGTCCATTCCCTACATGATCCTGTCCCTCTTCTATAGTGGGTACTTCCAACCTCCCCTCCCCCCAAGGATGCCCTCCCATCCATCATCCCTCCTCTCATCCCCCTTCCCCCTATCCTGCTGCAGGTTGAGATATCCCATTTAGTATGTATGTCATTTTTCTCCCTGAACCAAATTCAATGTGAATGTGGTTTTGCCTTTTTAGCCTTCCTTATTCTCCCCCTCCTTTGCACCCACTTCCCCTACATGAGATAGTTTACCCTACCATGTCTCTCCCCATCTCCTCTTGCCACTTTCCTCTCTCACCCCATAATTTCATCCCTTGAGTACTCTCCCTTCCCAACAAAATCAACCTATGCCCTCTATCCTTATATAACTGTAACCATATACACACACATTCACATATGTATTTGTATGACCACACCCCCTTCTTCCATTATTTTCACAGTGAGAAAGATATCATCAGTCACAGATATTGCTTTTCCATATAGGAATGTAAATAGTTCAACTTTGATAAGTTCCTTTTGATTTCTTTTCCCTGATTACCTTCTCAGGCATCTCCTACTTCTTGCGTCTGGATGTCAAATTTTCTATTCAACTCTGGTTTTTTCCTCAAGAATGCTTGAAAGTCCTCTATTCCACCGAATGACCATATTTTCCCTGAAACAAAATACTCAGTTTTGCTGGGTAGGTGACCCTTGGGTTCATTCCCAGTTCTTTTGCCCTCTGGAATATCATATTCCATGCCCTTCGATCCTTCAGTGTAGAAGCTGCCAGGTCCTGTGCTATTCTGATTGTGTTTCCACAATATTGAAATTGTTTCTTCCTGGCTGCTTGTAGTATTTTCTCCTTGATCTGGGGATTCTGGAACCTGGCTATAATATTCCTGGGAGTTTTCTTTTGGGATCTTTTTCAGGAGGTGATCTGTGGATTCTTTCAACCCCTATTTTGCCCTCTGGATCTAAAACATCAGGGCAATTTTCCTTGAGAATTTCTTGAAGGGTGATTTCTAGGTTCTTTCTTTGATCATGGCTTTCAGGTAGTCCAATAATTTTTAAATTGTCTCTCCTGGATCTGTTCTCCAGGTCAGTGGTTTTTCCCATGAGATATTTCACATTGCCTTCTACTCTTTCATTTGTTTGGATCTGCTTAACAGCATCTTGATTTCTCATAAAGTCATTAGCTTCCATTTGCTCCAGTCTAACTCTGAAGGAATGAATCTCCCCAGTGAACTTTTGAGATTCTTTTTCCATCTGGCAAATTCGACTTTTTAAGGCATTCTTCTCCTCAATGCCCTTTTGGGCCTCCTTTGCCATTTGAGCTAGTCTATTTTTTAAGGTGTTGTTTTCCTCAGTCAGGCTGTTGACCCTCATTTCATACTTTTCCTGCATCCTTCTCATTTCTCTTTCTAATTTTTCCCTCCACTTCTCTTATTTGATTTTTAAAGTCCTTCTTAAGGTCCTCTATGGCCTGCAACCCACTCATGTTTTCCCCTGGGGTTTTTGGAGCAGGACTTCTGACCTCACAGTCCTTTTCCCGCTCTGTGCCCCCAAAATAGGAGTCTAGGGTTGCATTTTTCTGTTTCCTTTGCCTTGGCATGTTGCCACTTAATTGCTTGACTTTTGGGCTAAGAAGTCAGTTTTTAACAAAAAACCAGTGAGAGGTTTAGAGACATAAAAAATTTCCAAATTTGAGACAAAAAACTTAAAGATGGAGGCCAGATAAGGGGTAAATATGGGATGGGAAGCATTATTATGTCCTTGAATTTCCAAAGATCTAGGCGTATCCTGGCTGGTTTCTCAATTTGATTGACTGGAATGGTAAGAGTTAAGATAACCTTTGAGGTTGAACTGGAAAAATGTTCTATTTATAGATCTTAACTTGGGTGCAAATGAACATTACAAAAACAAGAACTCCATCATTGAGAAGTTTAAAATTTCCATTTCATTCTAAATAATGGCTCCTACAAGAGAACAGAAACCTTATGAAGGTGCTGCACCAAGACCTCACCTCCTCTTATTATACTCTAGTATACAACATATTCACGTGTACAAGATGAGAAACAGCATGATTAGACAGAAATTTATCTGAAAAAAATATGGGAATTATATTATAAGTGTGCTCTAAATCATAAGTATGCTTTGTTAGAAAAAAAATAACTAATGTGACAATAGGTTGCATTAAGAGAGGCCTAGCTTATGGAAATAAGTGGGTGATAGTCCCAATATACCATGTCCTAGTCAGACCACATCCTGACAACTGTATCAGACAAATGGCAGACAATTGTGTTGAAATCTGGGCATCAAAGTTTAAGGATGTTTGTCTGACTGTTTTCTTTCTTTTTACTTTCTACCTTCCTCTCTCTCTCTCCCTCTCCCTCCCTCCCTCTCTCTCTCTCTCTCTCTCTCTCTCTCTCTCTCTCTCTCTCTCTCTCAGCATCCATAGACAATCAGGATAAAGAAGTTGTTTGAATCTATGCTACAGGAGGTCTGAGGCAGGGAATTGGGATGCTTAGATTATCTTCCTTAGGCATATCATATGGAAGAGGGGTTATACTTTTTTTCTGTTATCCCCAAGGGAAAGAAATGGGAGCAATGGAAGAAAAGTACAAAGACGCAAATTTAGGCTTGAAGTTAGAAAATGTTTTCTGAAAATTTGAGAGGCCCAAAGTGGAATGGTCTCCTTTCATAGGGAGAGGCTTCTCCTCATTGGGAGGCTTAAAGTGAAGGCTTGAGGATGACTTGTTGGGTTTGTTGTAAGAAGGATTCTTTCTGGTATGGAGTTTGGACTTAAGGCCCCTTGAAACTTAATCCAACTCTGAATCTCTGTAATTCTATGTACTTTCTTTCTGAGTGACTGCCACTCTGATACATTCGTATTTTTCTCCCTCTCCCTCTCCCCCTCCCTTTGTCTTCCTCTTGGAAAGATACACTCTTAGGTATAATATTTTTAAAAAGAGTAAAGATAATAAACTATTGCCATCTACCCCCCAAAATATTAGGAATATAATGAATTTAAGGAAAATTCCAAGTCTCAAAAATGAGAAAATGATGCTTACCAAAGGAAGAAACAGTGGATGGTGCTGTTACCTTTCTAGAAAGCTAATGGATTCCTCAGTCTTGATCTGCATCTTGATCAAAATATTATTTATAATTAACAAGTTATGAGGAGATTGCCCAATTTCTTTTTGAAGGACTTACACTATAGTAACTAAACCAGGCTGTTCCTTTGAGATTGACTGTACAGTGATTCAGTTTCCTGTTTAAATCATATTTGCATACTAATTAGAAATTTCTCTTTGTTCTTTTCTTTGTCACCAAATTCTAGGAACTGCATTATTAGCATTAATGATTTTGGTTTTGCATATATATATATATATATATATATATATATTAACATCAATTTATTAGAATAAGATGAGGGAACGTATATTTCTGAAGCCACTTGGAAGCAAAGCACAACATTGCTATTTCCCAAGGTTAAAATATATGTGTATATGGACATTTAAATGTCTAAAATGAGTATTAAAATAACTGATGCTCTTTTAGAACTTTATAAGAACATTGCTATCTTTTTTAAAAAACTTAGTGCTCTCTTGACACTTCTAGCTGCCAACTTGTCAGTGAATGCTATTTAGAGCCTTCTGAACCCTGGCCTATCTTCTTTAAACAGCTGAATATAAAGAAACATGCCTATGACACCCAAATAGATATTAATTATCACATGCCTATTTATCTCAACTACAGTAAGATAGCTAAAAGAGACCATCTTTAAGCAAATGTACATGAAACAGGACAGCTATGGAACCACAAGCAAATTATAAGAAGCAGCATTTTTTTTTAAAGAACCAACATAGTAGATAGAGGCCCCTTGGAGGTATTATGATATTTATTTATGTCCTACTTCTGATTTGTACTAGCTTTGCAACAAAGAGCAAGTCAATTCCACCCCTTATCATGATGCACACAACTTTTTAAGGCTGTTAAAATTGTAGGCAAATTCTAGGTCATATGATCATATATCAAGACTAGAAGGGACTTCAGATATCATGCAGCCCAAATAATTCATTTTAGAGTTGAGAAATTGAGAACCATCGTGGCTTGCCTATTACCCATAAGAGTTTGCCCGTGAGAGATGAGATTTCAAATATCACAATCTCCCAATTATCTACTTAATTCCTATGACTTACTCCTACATTCTGTCTCAGTTCCACCCACAAATGGTCATACCCTCAATCTTAACATCACCCACAAATGTCCAACTGTTGTGCTCATGAACTTTGATACTTTTATCTCATATTAATTTAAAGAAATATTTAATCTCTGATGATATTTTCTAGGCCCTCTACCCCTTGATTCTTTCAAAGACTTTGCCCCTGTGCTGGCTAATTTCTCTTTCAGAGAAAAAGCATAGTTGAACAATTCCTAATTTATTCCTCTTCTTTGCCAAAGTGAATGACCTTTACATTTCAAATGACAAAATAAACAATGATCAACAAGGATTTGATATCTAAAATAAGCAAGGATATAACAAAGAAGGCAATTAGTTGCCCTAGATGAATTAAAGTAATCTAATAAGTGTTTTTTTTAAATATTCTATAAAACGGTAGTAATACCAGAGGAATAAAGGAAAATATTGCCTATATTTTCAAAAAGTGTTAAGAGAAAAGAGTTTCTAATTATTCTAATTCTAATTCCATTCTATCCTAATTCTAATTTCTAATTATTTGACTTTGAATTCTTGTGAAATTCTAGAAAGTATCACTAAAGAGATGTTTGGCACACATCTAGAAAGGGAAATGGTGATCACCAAGAACCATCATGGCTTCATCTAGAAGACATCATGCCAGGCTAAATGAATTTCTTTTTTTTTGACCGATTTCCTATACTAAAAGATATCTAGAATATTGTGTATATAATGTGCTTATAATTTAACGAAACATTAGAGAAAGTGTCCCATGTTATTTATGCAGAGAAGATAGAGAGAAATGGATTAAAACATGACAAAGTCAGAGGTATTCAAAACTGATTGGATCATGTTAACGGTTCTGTGTCAAGGATGAAGTACCCCAGGGATCTATATTTGGTCCTGTGCTGTTTAATGTTTTTATCAATGATGTGGATAAAATCATCACTGGCATACTCATTAAATTTTCAGATTACATAAAGCTGGGAGGAATATCTAACATGCTGCTGAAAGATAGGGTAGAGAGCCAAAAGAATTTGGACAGGCAAGAATACTTGGCTGAATCAAATTGGATGAAATTCAATAAGAATAAATTTCAAATTTGACATTTGAATTTAAGAAATCTACTTCAAAAATATAATATGGAAGAAGCCTGGATATGTAGCAGGTGTTCTAAAGTTATCTGTGGATTTAAGTAGAATGTGAGCTCAATATCAGTCAGCAGTGTGATATTGCATCCCCAAAGTCAGGGTAACCTTAGGTTATATCAGGAGGGGCAGAGCTTCCAGAAAAAGGAAGAATTCCAGTGTATCTGTTCTAGTGTGACCCTATCTGAATTATAATATTCAGTTCTTGGCAAGGCAGTTTAAAAAGGACATTGACAAACTAAAGAATGTTTAAATGGAAGCCAGCAAAATGGTGAAGAACCTTGGGTTCATGACATTTGTGTTCATTTAAAGTTTAAGGAAAAGAAGATTGAGTTTAAGACAAATTTGTGTTCTAGTATTTGAAAGGCTATTAGAGGGATTATACTTTCTTTTTTTGTCACAGAAGGTAGAACCAGGAAAATTGGTAGGAGTTACAAAAATTCCAATTGAGGCTTGATGTCAGTGGAAAACAAAAACAAACTTTCTAGTAATTAAAGCTGTCAGACAGTGGAATGGTTTGTATAGAGAGGTGGTGTGTTCCCTCTTCAAGGAAGACGTGAAACACAGGCTGGATGCTTACTTGTCTCATGTTCTAATGGGGATTCCTTTGATGTATGAGTTGAATGAAATAGCAACTGTTACCCCCTTCCCCAGTTCTATGCATGTGATTCTGTGCATGTGTGTGATTCTGAGTTAACATTAGATTGGGGTATGTGATAGTCCAACAGATAAATCAGTGTTTTCAAAGTAATAAAAAATGTCAAAAGGTAGGGAATATTAACATCTGGGGGGAATCAGCAAATACCTCATGTAGAGAATGATATATGAGCTGTTATTTGGGAAAGAGGCATTCTAGGAAGCAGAGTTAGGACAGAGTGCACTGTGGCACATCCCTATGCAATAGTATGTTTGGAAGATATGTCCAAGAAGTCTAAAGAACAAATAGAGCTAGCTGTTTCACTAAAACAGAGAGTGTTTGATGTGGAATGATATGAATTAAGACTAGAAAGCTAAGGGGAAAGCTTTGTGTAAGTTTTAAATGCTAGGCTAAGAAATTGGTATGTTATCTAAGAGATAGTAGGAAGTCATTATACACAAACAGGATTGTATGTGTATATATACACACATGGATATATACATAAAATAATACATATATATATGCATGCATATACACGTACATATGTATTTAGCCACATCCATATTTTCAGGGAGAGGAGAGGTAACATGGTCCTATCAGTGTTTCAAAATGATAAATTTTGTAGCTTTGTAAAGCATGGATTTAAAGGGGATTGACTAGAAACAAGAAGACCAATGAGTAATCTATCAAAATAGTCTAGTCTAAGAAGTAATATGGATATTCTAGTGGCTATGTGAACAGATAGAAAGTGATAAAACCATGAACTGTTTTAAAGGTAGGATCAACAAGAATTCACAATTGAATGAATATGGAGGTGTGAGGGAAAGGAAAGATTCAAGGAAAACATCAACCTTCAGTAATGGGGTGAGTAGGAGGATTGCTATGCTCTAAAAGAAATAAGAAAGGCTAGGGGTGGCTAGGTGGCACAGTGAATAGAGCACAGCCCTGGAGTCAGGAGGACCTGAGTTCAAATCTGGCCTCAGACACTTAACACAAAAACTAGCCATGTGACATTGGGCAAGTCACTTAACCCTCAATTGCCCTCCAAAAAGCAACAACAACAACAAAAAGAAATTAGAAAGGCTAGGAGATGAATGGGTTTTAGGGAAAATAAAATTATCATTTTGGACATGTTAAGATACACATGGTGAATCTTAGTGGGTATGTCAAGAATACAGTTACTAATGGGCAAAATTGAGGCCTATTGTTTGATGAAACAGAATTCTTGACTTAAGGGTTAATATTCCTTAGTTGAGACTAAAGCAGAGATGAACTTTCTGAGTGGATTTCAGGGCATAAGCTCAAGGCAGATAGAGGTTAAATGACTTGCCCACTGTCACACAGCTTATAAATAAGGCAAAATTTGAGCTTGTGTCTTCTTGACATCCAGTCCAGTACCCTATTCATTGTGCCACATAGCTATCAGTAACTCTATGTTAGGGATAAACTGATAGGACCTCATATTCTGTAAACATTTTCATAAATAAAATTTTCTGAAAAGTTCATTTAATTGAGGCAGCTACCCTAATTCTGAGCTGGACCAGAAATCAAGAAATCTTGAGTTTAATTATTGTCTCATTTGCTTGCTAGTTATATGAAGCCAGGCAAGTTACTTATCTGCCCCAATTGCTTCATGTGTAAAATAGTGATAACATTACTTCCCAGGGTAATTGTGAAGATGAAAAGATATTTGTGAAGTGTTTTTGAAGTATAAAGCACCATATAAATGGTATTCTTATAGCCATTGATTATTGTTTTTGAGAGTTTGGGAAAATATATTTTCCTTCATCTTGCTATTCATGGAGAACAGAGATTATCCAGAAGGAAATTGGTGTTGGAAATATTAAAAGTTATAGAGTGGTCAAGTTATAAAAGACAGCAAAATTCATTGAATTTACTTGTTAAAAGATTGATAACTTTGGAGAGAGCTCTTTAAACTGAGTGGTTGGGTTGAAAGCCAGATGGAAAGGGAGTGGAGAATGAGTGGCGGATGAGGAAATATAGGTGAAACTTCTAAGAATTTGGCTGTGAAAGGGGGAAAAGAGTGGTAGCCTGAGAGAAGCATAGCAAAGTCCAATGAGCCTCCATTTAATTTCTGACCCTTAATTTTTTTCTGTGTTTTGTTTAAAGAATGGGAGTCCCGGACATGTTTGTATGCAGCAAGTAAATAGTGGGAAAGAACAGATTGAGAATGAGAAAAAAAAAGAATAATCAAGAGGTGAGGCTCTAGAAGAATATGAGAAGAGGTAGAATCAAGAGAACAAATGAAGGGTTTAATTTTGGCAAGAAAAATATCACCCCAGCCTTGGAGAGTAGAGTCCAGAAGAAAATGAGTGAATATATATGGCAAAAAAAGAGTTTTAGATGCAGCACAAAGGAGGAGACTGATTGATGACCTCTACTTTTTCCTCTCCTTAGATGGATGGGAGTGGTATAGGAGGTTTGAGCTAGTGCCAGTACAGAGTGAGACAATCAACCAGAGTAGGACCAGTTGACACAGTGGGATAACTTTTTCCATTATTAAGATGTAAGTAAGCAGAAGCATAGAAGGTGAGTATGACATAGGGTTGTTGGGTATTAAGTATAACCAAGGGCTGTAGATTAGCAAGACACAAAAGGAAAAGGTGTTGAGGAATGATTGAAGGGCAGCAAAATATAATGGTTGAATTGGTCAATCATGAGGACACAACTGTGAATGGGGAGAAGTGAGACTAAACCAGAGGTAGTAGATTGAGAAAATAGCAAGGCTTAAAAAGACTGGAAATCATATTCATTTTAGAAGTAGTAAGATACATGGAGAGATTGAAAGATATAGAGTGCAGATTTGGAGTTCTAACTCATTAAAATAAAACAGTTAAGAACATAGGTCAGAGAAAGAGCATCATCAACTAGGTGTGGCTGAGGTGGAATGAAGATGAAGGTTATGGAAATTTAGGACTTTGGTCAACTGGGATGACAGGGTATTTTTAGGGACATTGGCAGGAGTAATAAGTCCCTCAGGTATGAAAGTGGTGCAAGAATGAGTATGAATGAGGTGCTGAACTCCTTAATGTTTTGTTGAATGATTTGGAGGATTTTGGTTAACTTCAAGAATGATTTGAGCTGCTCTGGATCTGGATTGCAGTCTGGGGTGGAGGTGTTGGGGTGTGTGTCCAGCTTACCAGAGTGTGTGGGGGCTTCAGGGAGGGCACCCAACTAATACCTCCATAGTTGAGAAGACCCCAGTGTTTGGGACGGAAGCTCCCCTGTCTGGTGGCAGAGTCCTACTGTGGCAACAAACCCAAAAGTCACGTAATTAAGTGGCAATATGCCTAGGCAAAGGAAACAAAATAAATAGAAAAATTCAACATTAGGTTCCTATTTGGGGGGCAAAGAGGATCAAAGCATGGAACAGGAGGAGGTCTGTGAAGTCAGAAATCCTGCACCAAAAGGCCCAAATGAAAATACAAGCGGGTTACAGGCCTTAGAGGACCTTAAGAAGGATTTTAATAACCAAATAAGAGAAGTAGAGGAAAAATTGGGAGGAGAAATGAGGATGCAAGAAAAGTATGAAATGAGAGTCAACAGCCTGACTGAGGAAAATAACATCTTAAAAAAATAGACAGACTCAAGTGGCAAAAGAGGCTGAAAATGGCAACGAGGAGAAGAATGCCTTAAAAAGGCAAATTTGCCAGATGGAAAAAGAATCTCAAAAGCTCACTGAGGAGATTCATCCCTTCAGAATTAGACTGGAGCAAATGGAAGCTAGTGACTATGAGAAATCAAGGTGCTGTTAAACAGATCCAAGCAATTGAAAGAATAGAAGGCGATGTGAAATATCTCATGGGAAAAACCAGTGACCTGGAAAATAGATCCAGGAGACATAATTTAAAAATTATTGGACTACCTGAAAGCCATGATCAAAGAACAAACCTAGAAATAATCCTTCAAGAAATTCCTGAGGAAAATTCCCCTGATGTTTTAGACCCAGAGGGCAAAATAGAGGTTGAAAGAATCCAGAGATCACCTCCTGAAAAAGATCTCCCCCCAAAAAACTCCTAAGAATATTATCGCCAGGTTCCAGAATTCCCAGATCAAGGAGAAAATACTACAAGCAGACAGGAAGAAACAATTTCAATATTGTGGAAACACAATCAGAATAGCCCAGGACCTGACAGCTTCTACACTGAAGTATTGAAGGGCATGGAATATGATATCCCAGAGGGCAAAGGAGCTGGGATTAAAACCAAGAATTACATACCCAGCAAAACTGAGTATCTTGTTTCAGGGGAAAATGTGGTCATTCAGTGGAATAGAGGACTTTCAAGCATTCTTGAGGAAAAAAACAGAGTTGAATAGAAAATCTGACGTTCAGACACAAGAAGCAAGAGATACTTGAGAAGGTAAACAGGGAAAAGAAATCAAAAGGAACTTATCAAAGTTGAACTATTTACATTCCTACATGGAAAAACAATAACAGTGACTGATGAAACCTTTCTCAGTATGAAAATAATTGAAGGGTATATATGGGCATATGAATACATGTGTGAATGTGTGTATATATGTTTACAGGTATACATGGATAGAGGGCATAGGTCGAATTTGGTGTGCAGGGATGATACTTAAGGGGTGAAGTTAAGAGGTGAGAGAGGAATGTGGCAAGAGGAGATGGGGGTGGGGGTAAACTATCTCATGTAGAAGAAGCAAGGGGAAGTGGGTGCAGGGGAGGGGAAGAACAGGAAGGCAAAAAGTCAAAACCATATTCTCATTGAATTTGGCTCAGGGAGAGAATGACATACATACTAAATGGGATATCTCACCCTGCAGGAGAGTAGGGGGAAGGGGGATGAGAGGGGGGATGATGGAGGGGAGGGCATGCTGGGGGGGACGGAAGGTTGGAGGCACCCACTTTTGAAGAGGGACAGGATCAAAGCAGAGAATGGATTGGGTGGGGGTGGGATGGGTGGGAGGAAATATAGCCAGTCTTTTACAATATATATATATACTATGGTAATGTTTTACATAGCTCAACATGTACAACATATACTGAATTGCTTATCTTCCCAGCAGCAGTGGGTGACAAGGGACGAAGGGAATGGATCTGGCATTCAAAGTTTTAAAATGAAATGTTTCAAATATATATAAATTCTATTATTAATACTATTTTGCATGTAACTGGGAGATAAGATGTGCAGACATTGGGGCACAGTGATTCACCTTGCCTTAATGGAAAAGTCGAAGGAGGTATGGGAGAAGATATGGGAGAGAGCAGATTGGATGAGGGAATATCCTGTGGAACTGCTGTTCTGGGGTGGTGGGTGGGGGATAAACGGGGAAAAATTGTAACTCAAAATCTGGTGGAAATGAATGATGTAAACCAGAAGTTAATAGAGCATTTAGAAAAAAAAGAATGCTTTGAGCTGGGTTATAGTGATTAAAGAAATAACTCTTCAAGGAGGAGAAGGTTCCAAGTGGTGGCGGGAAAGGAAAAGTCCTAAAATGAGATTTAGGAAGAAAGAGAATGTCTATAAAATTATGGCCAGGAATGAAGTACTTTCTGGTAAGTAATCTAGGTTTCCACTAGTGAGAGAAAATTATGTGTGAACTTACAAAATTCAGAATAAAGTAGAATTTCTTTAAAAAACACACACAGAACATGTGGTGCAATGTGGTGCAATGGATAAGGAGGCAGGAAAAGAACATGGATGGTAGACATATGACTGAAGTGGATAATTAGGAAGACACAGAGACATAGCAGGGAAGAGAATTCTCACTTCAGTAGACATTGACTGATCTAAGGAAATACAAAGAGATGGAATTGGGAATGTGCCCCAGTTTAGAGCATTCTGGGCAGTACTGACACCTCCTCTGATCTGATCAAAACAGGTAGGCAACAATTGTTATCTCCACCTACCCCAATTAATTTTATATCATTAGTAGCATGAAAACCACTGCCTCTCTCTTCATTTCTTCTTCTCCCTTTCATATATCCTTCCTTTTCCCACCTCTCTCTCTCTCTCTCTCTCTCTCTCTCTCTCTCTCTCTCTCTCTCTCTCTGCCTCTATCTCTTCTCCATCTCTGCTCCTCTCTCTCTCTCTCTCTCTCTCTCTCTCTCTCTCTCTCTCTCTCTCTGTCTCTCTGTCTGTCTCTCTCTGTCTCTATCTCTCTCTGTCTCTCTCTCTCTTACACACACACAAACACACACTGGGTATTGCTGCACTAGGGCATTATCTATGCAACACATCATATTAAGAACTCAGACTGATGACAGTAGTGTCTGACATTGTGATGATCTGTGTATTAGGAAAATATTTCAGGGTCACTGTTGTGAAGGAATGCTCCTTCTAAAGAATAAAACATAATAATAAAGAAATAAAAAAGCAACTTAGAATTCCTGCATTTTTCTTCATTCTTTCTTCCTGAGGAACAAATAATATCTGAGCAAATCCTCCTGGCTGAAAAGAGAAGTAGCTTTCTTTGCAATTGTGAAGTAGTTTCAATAGAGTCTATATTTCACTGCCAAGCAAATCAAGGGAGTTTTCATGGAAAAGGTGGGAATTCAGTTGAAGTAATAGAAGACTAGGCATATATAGGAAATAAGATTGCTCTAAAGGGAATAGAGGACAAGGTTCAGAGATGGCAGTTGTAAGAGTAATGACTTGTCAAAGGGATCACAAAGTGCAGTAGGGGAAGTAAGTTAGTGGATGTTTTTTATTGAGTATTCACTGTGGAAGTTTCTATACTAGCTACTGCAGAGCATAAAGGAAATAACAGGTATAGACTCTGCCTTCAAGGAGTTTATAATGTATTTATTGTTCAGCGGGATGCCTAAACAAAATTCTGATTGATCACAAGCCCCTAATTTAAAATGTAGGATCTCTTAAACTCTGAAATGCAAATATAATTTCATTTATTAATTATTACCAGAGACTTAGAATATAGTAGTGGCTATTAGATAGATTTGAAGCATATTGGGGTTATTCAAGTAGAGAATTATTCATGAGAGTATTAAAATAATCTTTTGGTATAGGGTGTAGGATGTATGCTTCTTTATTGGAGAAATAAATTCTAAAAGAATGCCTTTTACTTAGCTCTCCATGATGAATATTTTCTGTGCCTCAAATATTGAATTTTGCCTGGAGGGTATGGTCATAACCTACTCAATTTGACCAGGGTAGTCATTAAATCTGAACTTGGGTATTAACTTATTGTCAGGATTTGTTAAACAGGTACCTGTTCTTTCCTCCTCATTTTAACTTTCCTAGTGGTGGTGTTATAGAATGAATACCACTGATTAATTAAAGCTTAGGTTACCCAGTGGATAGTGGAAAAGGTGAATGATAGGACATGAAAAGGTTACAGCACATTAACAGTCAATAATTGTGCAACAGATACAATAAAATGCATAGCTTTTTTTTAAAGGACAGTGAAAAAGGTGGACAGATCATGTGGTAAGAGTGAGAGATGAAAGATGGATAGCTCTATGGATTCATGCAATGTCAAGAAATTAAGATGAGACCCCAGCATATTGAATGAATTTCCTTTGAAGGATTTAGAATTACAAAGGATGAGAAGGCATGGATAGGTTAGGATCCATGTTACTAAAGTCATACCCATATTCATGAGACCATAGGTCTCTCAAAGTGTTGATGTTCTTAAGCATCAAAGTGGTAATCAAGAGAACTTTGAGAACACATGGCTTTGACACTTCCTAGGTATGTAATTATAAAGGAATTAATTAACCTCTCTCCACCTCAGTTTCCTTGTAATGAAATCTGGGGTAATAATTCCTGTACTGCCTACCTCTTAGGATTGTTTTGAGGAAAGCAATTTACAAACTGTAAAGTATCATATGGATGGGAGCTATCATTTAGAATCTCTCTTCTTCAAAAGATGTTTCTTTGCTAAATTTGCTCACCACTCTACACTATCTTTGATAACCCCCTACAATTGTACAAGTGGCAAAGCCTCAACATTTTAAATTATTTCCAGATACATGCATAGCTTAATTTTATGTTTTATCCTCTGTGCTTGAAAAGACAAACACGAAGTTGTTTTAATATCTGTAGTGCCTATGTCTATGGACCTTGAATATGATTTCATTCATGTCAGCAAGTATACACTGCATTATTGTGTACAAGGAACCATGTTAGGGGTCCTAGCTCTAACAGCTACTGCCTCAACTTTAAGGATGCCTTCTTTATCCTTCCTATTATCATCTGTCAGATAGCCATCATTTATAGCAAGGAATAGAAGGGAAAAATAAAGAAAATGGGGGAAAAGTGTGTTAAAACTAATAAATACAATGAAAATATCTGGCATTACTTGCAATATTCTATATCCATGGACCGTGACCTTTGTAAAAGATCAGGGATAAGTCTTCTTGGGTGAAGCCAAAATAGTAGAATAGAGAAAACACTTAGATGAGCACTCCCAATATGCCCGTCAAACAACGTTAAAATAAAAAATCAAATTCTGGAGTGGGAGAACCAACAAAAGGTGAGAGTGAGACATTTTTTTCCAAGCCAAGACAATTTAGGAGGTCAGAAAGAGAGAACTGTGACACAGTGGTTGAGGCTGACCTGAAGCTCATCTTGTTGAAACACCAGTAGTGGAATCATGTGGTGGTAACAAAAGCAGTGCTTTAGGAGCTCTCAAGCTAGAGATAGTGGAAGGACCTGGCAACTGGTCAGAAAGAGAATACAGTAGACCCCTGCGCTAGCATTATACACAGTATCAGCAACTCTGTTGCCTATACTGACTTCTGGGTCATAGTTAAGGGTAGAGAGGAGCACTTTTATTTAAGAAGCAGCAGAAGCCCTGAGGGGCAGTATTGCTTCAGTCATAAAAGATCATGACCTCTGAAAAACAGTATCACTTCCGGTCCCATGGGATGAAGGACCATTCTTGGATAAGCAAAAGAGTACAGGAAAGAAGAGCTGTTGATACCACCCCTCCAAATATCATGCCATGTTGGAAGAACAGAAAACTTCCAAGCCCCCAGAACTAGCTCTGAAAACAGAAGTGTAAAAAATCCTGAACCTGACACAGTATTCCTCTCTTCCCACACTGGGAACAGAGCCAAATTTTAACATAAAGTTTAAAACCAAGAAATACCGTGGAAAAATAAGAAACAACAACATCAAAAAGAATCTGACCTTAAAAAAGATATTATGGTGAAAGGAAAGATCAAGACACAAACTCAGAAGAAATAAAGTCAAAACAACAAGCAAAGAATAAAAGGAAAATATGAAATGGACAAAAATAAAATAAGAATTCCTGAAAGAGCAAAATATTTTTTCAAAATAAAATAAAATGGCAGGGGAAAAATATATAAAAATGAAAACAAAGGAAGAAAATTATGAAAGGACAATTAACAACTTGGTAAAAGAAACACCAAAATACTGAAGAAAAGAACACCATAGAAACAGAATGGATAAAATAGAAGAAGAAATACAAAAATTCATAGATAAAAAAACTCCTTAAAAAGCACAATTGGCCAGGTAGTTCAAGAAATTATCAAGATGTTCTCAGGTTATAGCTGTGCCAGTAGCTCAGCTCCTCAGCCTAATACTGACTCCTTGGATGTGGTGAGCCCCTCTCTCTACCCCACTTTCTACCATACCCAGTGGACTGAGCAGCAGCCCCAGCAGCAACAACATTAACTAGGGCAGCAGTAATGATGCTTGGGTCCTGACCTGTGCCATCTCAAGGTCCCTGGAGACTGGGAGAAGAAGTCAGAAATAGCACATGAGGAACTCTCCTTGCTTCTCCTCAGTGAAATTGTGACCTGTATTTACAAATCCATGGAGGAGGAGTAGAAAAAGGAAGATGCATTATTAAACTGGAAAAAAGTGGGTTTTAGAATAGGACAAGGATTGATAGAAAGGTTTACAAAGGACACTATAATGCTCAAGGATTATTTAGGTATCAGGAATTTCATTTTCAGAGATTTTTGTAGCCCATTTTTAAGCAACAGATAGTCTAAGGAATAATCATGATTGTATCTATGTACTTCAAGATAATGGATTTCAATTCCTGATTCAGATGTCTTCAGGAAGAGAGTATTTATATCATGCACTCAAGTATTTAGCATTTATATGTGGCTTAATCAGAGGTTACCTATCAAATTTGGGAATTAAAAATGTGTTATGATAGCTGAAGTGTTAGCAATGCCAGCATGTAAGTTTTGAGTGAGGATACATAAGTTGTAGCATGTATTTGGATACTTCTGCAATGTAAAAAAGATTACATTATTCAAGTAATTGGGATAAACTAGGTTTCTTTCCATTAAGATCAGGGGAAAAGGGGCGGCTAGGTGGCGCAGTGAGTAGAGCGTCGGCCCTGGAGTCAGAAGGACCTGAGTTCGGATCCGGCCTCAGACACTTAACACAGACACAAACAAAAAAACCTAGCCGTGTGACCTTGGGTAAGTTACTTAACCCCGATTGCCCTCCAAAAAAAAAAAAAGATCAGGGGTAAAGTAAGGATATCAATTACCACCACTATTATTCAATATTGTACTAGAAATGCTAGCTATAGCAATAAGACAAGAAAAAGAAATTGAAAGAATAAAAAAGGAAATGAGGAAATGAAAAAATAAACTACATCTGCTCTCTCTGCAGACGATATGATGGTATACTTAGAAAATCCTAAAGAATCAATTGAAAAGCTAGTTGAAACAATTGATAACTTTAGCAAAGTTGCAGGATATAAAACAAACCCACATAAGCTATCATTTCTACATGTTACCAACAAAGCCCAGCAGCAAGATCTATAAGAAAAATTCCATTTAAAAAAGAAGTTGATGATATAAATTTCTTGGCAGTCTACCTACAAAGATTAACTCAGGGATTATATGAACACAGCTGCAAAACACTTTTCACACAAAGACAGGTTTTAACAGTTAGAGAAATCTTAATTGCTGGTGGGTATGCTGGGCCAATACAATAAAAATGACAATTATACCTAAATTAATTTACTTATTCATTGGCTGCCATTCAAACTACAAGAGAATTTTTGTAGGGCTAAAAAAATAATAAAATTCATCAAGAAGAAAAAAAGGTCAAGAATATTAAGGGAATCAATGAAAGAAAAATGAAGGAAGGTTCCAGATCTCACAAAACTATGTTACAAAGTCATATTCATCAAAACAATCTTCTATTGACTAAGAAATAGAGTAGCCCATCAGTGGAATAGATTACCTACACAATACATAGTAGTAAATGACCATAGGCAATTCAGTATTTGATAAACCCAGTGATCAAGCTATTGTGGTAGGAACTCATCATTTGGCAAAAATTGCTGGGAAAACTGAATACAAAGAATAATAAAAAAGAATAAAAATAGGCCATGAGGAAATGATGGTATACTTAGAAAATCCTAAAGAATCAGCTGAAAAACTAGTTGAAACAATTAACAACTTCAGCAAACTTGCAGGATATAAAACAAACCCACATAAGCCATCATTGCTATATACTACCAACAAAGCCCAGCAAGCAAGATCTAGTAAATTTGGCAGAAACTAGGCATAGACCAACATCTCACACAATAAACCTAGATAAGGTTGAAATGAATAAATGTTTTAGACTTAAAGGATGATGTCATAAGTAAATTAGGGGAACATTGAAAAATTTACCTACCAGGTCTTTGGTTTAGGGTACAGTTTATGACGAGAGAGAGAGAGAGAGAGAGAGAGAGAGAGAGAGAGAGAGAGAGAGAAAACCACAGAAAATAAAAATAGATAATTTTAGTTACATGAAATTAAAAAAAAGTTTTGTGCAAATAAAACTAATGCAGCCAAACTTAAAAGGAAAACAGGAAACTGGGGGAAATTTTTACAGCAATTTTCCCTGATAATGGCTTCATTTTTTCAGATATATAGGTAACTCAGTCTGATTTATAAAAGTAAGAGTCATTCCTTAGTAAATTAATGATCAGAGAATATGAACTGGCAGTTTTCAGAAGAAGAATAAAGGTCATCAATAGTCACATAAAATGCTTTAAATCAATACTGATTAGAGAAATAAAAATTACAGCTAATCTGAAATACTACTTCACATTGATCATATTGGCTAACATTACAGAAAAATAAAATTACAAATGCTGGAGGGCATATGAAAAAATTCAGACAGTAATGCGCTGTTGATGCAGTCATTTAACAATTTTAGAGAACAATTGGAAACTATGCCAAAAGAGCTATAAAACTATGCCTCCTCTTTGACCACTAGCATTCACTACTAAGTCTGTATCCCAAAGAGACCAAAGAAAAGGGGAAACTGACCTATTTATACAAACATTTTATAGCTGTTCTTTCTGTGGTGACAAAGAATTTATAATAGAGGGAATGCCCATCAGTTGGGGAAAAGCTGAATAAATTGTGGTGTATAATTTTGAAGAAATACTATTTTGCTATAATAAAAGATGAACATGATCAGAATAAACTGGTAAGATTTATATGAACTCATGCTAAATGAAGTGAGCAGAACCAGGACAACATTGTACACAGTAATAGCTATATTGTAAAGAAAATCACTCTGATCAAGACAGTTATTTAAGACAATTGCAAAGGACACATGATGAAAAATGACATCTCCAGAGGGAGAATCGATAATCTCTGAAAGCAAATGGAAACATTCTTCCTTGTTTTTTTGTCTATTTTCTTTTGGAATATGGCTAATATGCCAATAGGTTATACATGACTTCATATGTACTTTTATTGTTGTTCAGTCATGTCCAACTTTATATGACGTCATTTAAGGTTTTCTTGACAAAGATATTAGCATGGTTTGCTATTTCCTTCTCCAGTTCATATTGCACATGAGGAAATTGAGGCAAACAAGGTTAAGTGACTTGTCTAGGGTCACATAGCTAGTAAGTATATGAGGTCAGATTCGAGCTCAGTTCATCCTGACTCTGGGCCTGGCACTTTATTTACTTTACCACCTCACTGACCTTGACATGTATAATCAATATTATATTGCTTGCCTTTTCAAGGTAGTTTGGGGGTGGGAGGAAGAGAATTTAGATTCAGAATTTTGAAAAATAGTTGTTCATCCTTTTATATGTAATTGGGAAATATTTAATGAAATAAAAATATATTAAAAATATAAAAACAGGGATAGATGTCTTTTAACAATTCTTCACTGAGAACAAACTTAGTCATTATTAATTTTTCATCATTCCTTTTTAGTTGTTATTCATTTGTTTAGTAGTTATTCTTTTGTTTAGTAGTTATTCTTTTCATTTTTATAATTGTCCGGTATATATTGTTTCCCTGGTTCTGCTTGCTTCATTTTATGTCTTTTCATGCTATTATATATTCATTATGTTAATCATTTCTAGTATCACTACAATATTACATTGCTTTCATGCATCACAATTTGTTTAGTCATTGCCCCACTTGAGGCATCTATATTGAGTCTGGATTTTTGCCCCCACAATAATGCTGTTATAACAATTTTGCTACATACAACATTTTCCTCTGGTCACTGACCTCCTTGGGATATATGCCTATTAATGGAATCTCTGGATAAAAGATAATTGATATTTTAGTCATTTAATTTGCATAAAACCCAATTGCTTTCCAAAACTTTGTAAAAATTCACAGCTCCACCTGTGTGCCTTTCTGTGCACAACTCTTGTAATATTCACTGTTCCCATCTTTTATTATTTTGGCAATTTGCAGGGTGAAGCCTCAGGGTTGTTTTCATTTGTATTTTTCCTCATGATTTGGGGATTTCTTTCATCTGGCTAATAACTTGCAATTATTTTAAAACTTTTATCCTTTAAGCACTTATTTTTTGAGGGGAATGGATTTTGGTTTTATGTATTTCTCCTACTTGTCTAACTATCTTGGATATCAGACCCTTATAAAAGATTTGCTGTCATTGTTCAGTTGTTTCAGTTGTGTCTGACTCTTTGTAACCCCATTTAAGGTTTTCTTGGAAAAGATGTTGGAGGGTTGTATAATTTTTTTTTTTGCTTTTTTTGGGGGTGGGGAGGGCAGTTGGCGTTAAGTAACTTGCCCAAGGTCACTCAGCTAGGTTTTTGTTTGTGTGTGCGTTAAGTGTCTGAGGCCAGAACTGAACTCAGGTCCTTCTGACTCCAGGGCCAGCACTCTACTCACTGTGCCACCTCGCCGCCCTCCAGCTAACTTTACAGATAAGGAAACTGAGGCAAACAGGGATTAGTGACTTGCCCAGGGCCACATAAGTTATGATTCTGAGGCCATATTTGACTTATCTTCATGACTCTAGGCCTAATACTCTATCCATTGTACCACCTCATTGCCCTTTATAAAAGATATTTCATCCAAAAATTTTAGGGAAAGAAAATAAAAAGTATAAAAGATATTTGATTCAAATTTTTCCAAGTGACGGTTTCCCTTCTTATCCAAGATACATTCATTATTCTTCTTTAAGCAAAATGTTTACTTTATTATTTCCATTTGCCTCCATCCATTTTTTTTTTGCTTGAGGAGTCATTTTTTTACCAATTATAGTGATGGTGTGTGATCTGCCTATCTTAATTTTAAAAATAGAATTATCCTTAATATTCAAAACATGTTTTCATTTTGAATTTATTGTAGCATGTAAGATGTATGTATAAGATTTTGGTATAAGCAGTTTCTACTTTCCAATTTTCTCAGAAGTAGTTAAGTTCGGAGCTCTTTCTTAGATTTAATGTTTCTTAAACACTGGATTATTGAATTTAATTATGTTTGACTTTCAATTATCTAGTCTCTTTTATCTACTTCATTTAAAAAAACAATAGCAAATGTTTTTGATGATTGCTCCTTTATAAAATAGTTGGGGGTTGGTCTGGAAATATCTCAATTCTATTCCTATCTTTTATTTTTTATCTTGATATTTAAGACTTTTAGTGAATGTATTTTAATGAGATTTCCAATTATAACTTTAGGACTTCTAGGTAAAGACTAACCATTGCTCAATCCCCCTAAACTTGGTATTTGGTGAAATGGTAACCAGAATTTATATAATACTACACAAAATAATAATTATAAGAGATTCAACATTATAATGTAAGGTTTGTGAAAATATCCTTTATAGGGTGGCTAGGTGGTACAGTGAGTAGAGCGTCGGCCCTAGAGTCAGAAGGCCCTCAGTTCAGATCCGGCCTCAGACACTTAACACACAAAGAAAAACCTAGCTGTGTGACCTTGGGCAAGTTACTTAACCCCAATTGCCCTCCAAAAAAGCAAAAAAAAAAATATCCTTCATGGATTTTTTCTTTTTAAAATGTTTTTAGCTTTAGTTGAGGAAAGGAGAGTAAGACCATCTCTACAATATGCTGTCTTTACTCTAGCAATGTTTTTAGCTTCTGTCTCACTGGAAAATTAGATTTTGACTCTAGAACCATCTTGAGCCTTATCTGGCCCAGATTTGGGTCTTTCCTGCATTTCCCTAAAACCTTGTCATCTTTGTGCCATGAGGCAAAGTTAATTTCAGGGAGGAAAATTTCTAAAAGCTAATAGAGACCCATATTCATAGTAATGCATGAATTACTTATTACTTATTACATTACTTATTACATAACAGCTAAGCATTGTGTACATGTTCTCAGCCAAAAAAAACAAAATAAAAAAAAATAACCACTCATACTGACATTTCAAATAATTCAAATTTTAAAGCCCAGTAACTGCTACCAGGTTTTATCTAAAGAAAACACATAAAACTGTATGTAACTACTATATTAGTCTAGGAATAAGAGAAATCAAGTAAGATAAAGTATATTTAGTTCTTAATTATTCTTAGGGGCAAAACTAAAATGAGTAATGAAATTCACAGATCACACTTATCCCTCAGTTTAGCCATTAGTTTTAACTTCCTCTCCTGTCACATTTTTAAAGGAGTAAACCTGAACAATTTTTAGTTTTACTCCCTTTTCTTATTTATGTTTCTTATCCAAGACTTCTGGGCACATCTCACTTTTCTGCCTTGTTTATCATTCATCTCAGAAAACCAGGAAACTTTAATATCTGATACCTTTCCCTAGGGTAGTCAGCAGCTCCTCTAAAAACTCATTGCTATATAAGCTCAGAAACCATGAATACTTTTACTTATAAGTGAATAGACATGGTTCTAACTCCTAACCTATAGAAAAAATAATATCCCCCCAGTAAGTCCCTACCACCTCACTTTGAAGATGTACTGTGTTGGTGGCATCTATGGTGTTACTGGCAATAGTGCTCTGAACGTGGAGACAGGAAGATTTAATTTTAGTCCACTCTTGGATACTAACTAGCTTTTTTACTCTGGGAAAGTGATTAATTTCTGTCTGCCTCAGTTTTCTCATCTGTAAAATGGGGATAATAATAGTACCTTCCTATCGGGGTTTTGGGAGAATCAAGTGAAATAATATTTGTAAAATGCTTTACAAAACTTAATGTGTTATATAAATCTTTATTGTTATTATTAGGATTCACACTGTTGCCCTGAATTGGGTTCATGCTGAAAATAGAGTTTGTTCTACATAAATGGCATCTTTCAGGTCCTTTTGTCTACCTAGATTTACCATAGCTATTATGCTTTCCAATCTCATTTATCCAATGCACTGCCCCTTGTTGCTCTCCTGTACATATCTATCACTTTTAACTATCGTATCTTGAAAAACAAAACTCAGATATTATTTGATGCCTTACAGAGTCTTAATTTCTCCATATTTCCATGTTTCCCAGAAAATCTTTATTCTTTCAACAGCCCCATTCATTGTTCACCACACTTATACCTTTTTCTTTGAGTCAGCTCAGGTCCCGTTATTGGTTTATTTTATTTTTTTAATCTTCTATTGAATATCAAGAACAGTTCTCCCATTCTCTTCATCTGAAAGTACAGAATAGTCTATTTTCCAAAGGACTATTCTTTTTTTTTTTTTGCCTTTTGGGAGGGCAATTGGGGTTAAGTAACTTGCCCAAGGTCACACGGCTAGGTTTTTTTCGTTTGTGTGTGCATTAAGTGTCTGAGGCCGGATCCGAACTCAGATCCTTCTGACTCCAGGGCCAATGCTCTACTCACTGCGCCACCTAGCCGCCCCACAAAGGACTATTCTTTATTGTTTAGATACACACTCCTATTATTCTTAAAATACCTTGTGGTCCCATAGTAGCAGGTATCCGATCTAGTTTATTGGTGGATAATGTGTCATTTCATCTTAAACCATTTTTTTGCATTTGCTTTTAATAATTTTTAGGAGTTAACATGAATTTGTTTTCTCTACTTCCCAACCACTTTTCATTGAAAAAATGTAAAGAAAACAAAAACAAAATCTTTTTGACAAATATTCCTAGTCAAGAAAAACAAATTCTCATATTGGACAAGCCCAAAATGTTGCTGCATTTTGAGTCAACCTCTAAGGATTTGGGTACCCTTCTTCATCATGGATTTCTTAGAATCCTGGATCATCACTAAGTTAGAGTTATTAAGCCTATCAAAGTTATTCATCTTTTTTTAAACAAATGCTTTGTTAACTTCTGTTTTACATCATTCATTTCCGCCAGATTTTGAGTTACAATTTTCCCCCATTTTTCCCCTACCTGCCCTCCCAGAATAGCAGTCGTACAAGATATCACTTCCTCCAATCTGCTCTCTCCCATATCTTCTCCTATACCCCCTTCAACTTTTCCATTAGAGGAAGGTGAATCCCTGTGCCCCAATGCCTTCACATCTTCTCTCCCCATTACAAGCAAAAGAGTATTAATAATAGTATTTATATATATTTGAAACATTTAATTTTAAGACCTCGAATTTCAGATCCATTCCCTTCCTCCCTTGTCACCCATTCCCTCTGGGAAGATAAGTAATTCAGTATATGTTGTACATATCTAGCTATGCAAAACATTACCATAGTAGATATATTGTACAAGGCTGCTTATAATTCCCTCCCACTCATCCCACCCCCCACCTGGTCCATTCCCTACATGATCCTGTCCCTCTTCTATATTGGGTACTTCCAACCTCCCCTCCCCCCAAGGATGCCCTCCCATCCATCATCCCTCCTCTCATCCCCCTTCCCCCTATTCTGCTGCAGGTTGAGATATCCCATTTAGTATGTATGTCATTCTCTCCCTGAACCAAATTCAATGAGAATGTGGTTTTGCCTTTTTGCCTTCCTATTCTTCCCCTCCCCTGCAGCCACTTCCCCTTGCTTCTTCTACATGAGATAGTTTACCCTACCCTGTCTTTCCCCATCTCCTCTTGCCACTTTCCTCTCTCATCTCATAATTTCACCCCTTGAGTATCCTCCTTTCTCAACAAATTCAACCTATGCCTTCTATCCATATATAACTGTAAACATAGGTACACATATTCACATATGTATTCATATGGCCATACACCCTTCTTCCATTATTTTCATGCTGAGGAAGGTTTCATCAGTCACAGTTATAGTTTTTCCATATAGGAATGTAAATAGCTCAACTTTGATATGTTCCTTTTGATTTCTTTTCCCTGATTACCTTCTCAGGCATCTCTTTCTTCTTGTGTCTGCATGTCAAATTTTCTATTCAACTATGGTTTTTTCCTCAAGAATGCTTGAAAGTCCTCTATTCCACCGAATGACCATATTTTCCCCTGAAACAAAATACTCAGTTTTGCTGGGTAGGTGACCCGTGGGTTCAGTCCCAGCTCTTTTGCACTCTGGAATATCATATTCCATGCCCTTCTATCCCTCAGTGTAGAAGCTGCCAGGTCCTGTGCTATTCTGATTGTGTTTCCACAATATTGAAATGGTTTCTTCCTGGCTCCTTGTAGTATTTTCTCCTTGATCTGGGGATTCTGGAACCTGGCTATAATATTCCTGGGAGTTTTCTTTTTGGGATCTTTTTCAGGAGGTGATCTATGGATTCTTTCAACCTCTATTTTGCCCTCTGGATCTAAAACATCAGGGCAATTTTCCTTGAGAATTTCTTGAAGGGTGATTTCTAGGTTCTTTCTTTGATCATGGCTTTCAGGTAGTCCAATAATTTTTAAATTGTCTCTCCTGGATCTATTTTCCAGGTCAGTGGTTTTTCCATGAGATATTTCACATTGCCTTCTAATCTTTCATTTGTTTGGATCTGCTTAACAGCATCTTGATTTCTCATAAAGTCATTAGCTTCCATTTGCTCCAGTCTAACTCTGAAGGAATGAATCTCCTCAGTGAACTTTTTTTTGTTTTTTTTTTCTATTAAACAAATGCTTTATTAACTTCTGTTTTACATCATTCATTTCCGCCAGATTTTGAGTTACAATCATTTTACCCCCGTTACTCCCCTACCCAGCCTCCCAGAATAGCAGTCCCACAAGATATCGCTTCCTCCAATCTGCTCTCTCCCATACCCCCTTTGACTTTTCCATTAGAGGAAGGTGAATCTTTGTGTCCCAATGCCTGCACATCTTATCTCCCAATTATAAGCAAAAGAATATTAATAATAGTATTTATATTCCATTTCTGGCAAGCTGGAAACCCACCCACGACCTCCACCCCAGATCACAATCCAGATCCAGGGAGGTTAAAGCAAGAGCAATTATCCCCCAAGACTGATCGCTGGATCTCCCTACAGTTCACAGGCCAGGAGCTGGAGCTGCCTGTGAAAACTACAAAATGGCATGTCTCCTCAACAGCTTCTAGCCCCCAGGGGAGGAAGCCTACGTGTTCCCCAAATACTGGTCCCAAAGTCCATAGGGCACTAACCTCTTACTTTGTCCTAGGCATGTCTATGTTGATAATTCTGGAATCGCCACTTCTGCTGGTGTTCTGGGGTCCCTCCAGCCAACTGCTGGCCTGGCTGCCCTGGGGTTAAAACCGCAACTCAGTGGACCTGTGCTTGGCTTCCCGTGCACTGCCCACTGTGCATTGCCGGCTCCTAGAGTGCTGTGCTGGTCCTTCCTGCAGGGCTGCTGGGCTGTCCTCAGTGGAAGGTTAGCTTTTCTGTGTCATTCTGTGGGTGCTGAGGCTCCAGAAGTTGTTCAGAGTCCCCTTTTACATAGTTTGGAGGTAATCTGTGGGGAGAGTACCTTGGAAGCGCTGTTTCTACTCCTCCATCTTGGCTCTGCCCCAAAGTTGTTCATCTTAATAATAATGCTTTTCTTTTACATATTGTTCCCCTGGGCTTTTCTCCCTTGGTTCTGAATCAGTCCATGCAAGTCTTTCCAGGCTTTTGTGGAGCTGTACCTTTCTTCACAGTGAAATATTCTTTATAACAAAATATTATTCCATTACATTCATATATGATATTTTGTTCAACTATTCCCACTTAATGGGCATCTCCATCGTTCTTAGTTCTTTGTCCTTAAACAGTATAATTATTCAATTTCTTTGTGCCATAGGCGTTATCTCAGCCAGTTTTCCACGAATCGTTTGTTATAAAGGAAGGAATATAAATTTGATATAAGAAAACTTGGGTTAACATCTCAGCTCTATAACTTACTACTTACATGGCATAGACCTTAATTTTCTCATCTTTAAAATGAGTGGAATAAATAGACCTCTAAGACTTTTTCTAGTGCTAAGTCTATGATCTTATAAATTAAAGAGAGTTGAGATTTGCATTGGTGGATAATATTACTACACTGGGATTTCCCCACACTGATTAAATCCTAGAGTAGTTCAATGAATGGGATAAATTAAGAAGAGGAGGAATGAAGAATTGTTAAGAAGAGAATGAAGAAAGTCAGGATGTGAACAAATAAACATTAGGGCTGGGGAGATTTGAGAGGGAAAAGGTATGAGGTAGCAAGAAGAGAAACAAGAGAACAAGCATGATTCATGATATTTTCAATAAATGTTTGAAAATGTGCCAGTGTAGCAAAAAAAAGTCCTGACTTTTAATCACTAGGTTTGGGAGAATTTTTGTTTTTAATCCTGGCATTGTAACTACTGTATAGGAGTAAAAGATGCAGGAAAAGCAAGGAAATCTTCAGGCCACTTCAGGATCTGGGACAAAACTTTCTGCTTAGGACTCTTAGAATCCCCTTTCCATCTCAGCTGCCATCCCAATGTACCTCATTGTATATTCATTTTTGAGTTCCTCTTTCAACAAATCTTTCTTTTTTCATGCTATTTTTTATTCTCTAGGTAGCAAAAGATATATGAATGAGAACCAGAAAACTATAACTGCTCAGCTCCTTTATATGCCCATCTACATTTTACCACTTTGAGATGTGTAAGGGAGATGTAATTTTCAGAAATCAATGCCTAGAATTTATAGGAGGTATATTGCCAACTAGTTGTCACAGAAAATGTTAATATTATAAAACACAATATATCAAATCAAGGCACACTCACACAAATGCTAGTTTGCATCACCTGTACAGATAGCATATCAATTCCATGAGCAGTAGGGCAGATATTATTAAATCCAGCTCTTTCTAAAGCTTCTTCAGAAGCCTGTAATCCTACTAGCATATTTTCTACTTTTGATTTGTCTGTAGAGGTATACCTTTGCTTTATCTGGAATTGTGAAGCTTAGTAATAATGTGTTATCCTCTCATGCTACTCACAGACACTGACTATAAAAGCAATAGCATGCAGAATGAATTCAGGGATGTTTAAGATCTTAGGTTCTGATGCCCTCTTGCATAAGGACAATTGTTAGCTTTATACATATTTAGAATTCACGTGGTTCGTAGTGTCTATATTCTTTATCAATTAGCATTTATTCTGTATAGATAAAGATTGGTGCCTGGTCCCAAAGAACTGTGGGGACAAGCTTTCTAATTTTAGAAATGAATATTTAAACTGCTATTTAAAGCACCCTTTTGCCTTTCTAGACTTGTTACATATTATTCACTTTCATGTACTCTTTGTTGTAGGTAAACTACTAGCTGCTCTTCCATTCACTACCTTACATATTTTTATGTCTTCACAAAACCTGTTGCTAATGTGTGTCATTCATCTTCTCCTCACCCTCATCTCTTAGAATCCCTAAGCCCTTTCATAGTATAGTATGGGAGTAATTTCTTACACTGATCTTTTCTGTCTCCCCCCAGACCCAAGTTGTCAGTACAACACTAGTTTCAAAACTATCATAACCAATAGGACCTAGCACATAGTAGGCATTTCATAGATGACTATTGAATAAATTGTAAATCATTAATCTTAAAGATGAGAAAATTAGGGCATAAGCTTACAGCAGACTCAAACAGATGTTTATTATTTTGAAGATTTGGCTGTAGTAATAATGACTGTGAGTAGACACCAATTGCCATGGGGCTAATAGTGACTCACAAGCAAAGAAACTCCTGGAGTAGACTCTATGACTATTTGTCTAGAAAGAGCCTAATACAATAATTTTTTTCAGTAAGGGACACCATTTGACCATCTGTTTTTTTTGTGTTATAATAGTAGGTAGATGCTTTGAATTTTGTTTGGGGTGGGGCAGATACATGGTACAATAAATAGTGCCAAGCTTGGATTCAGGGGGATTCATCTTCCTGAGTTAAAATCTGGCCTCAAATACTTAATAGCTGTGTGATATTGAGCAAACCACTTAATTCTGTTTGTCTTAGTTTCCTTGTCTGTAAAGTGAGATGGAGAAAGAAATGGCAAAACACTGCAATATCTTTGACAAAAAACAAAACAAAACAACAAGTCCAAATGGAAAGAATTCACCAATAACCTCCAGAAAGAGGTCTCAAAATGAAAACTCCCAAGAATAGTTTAGTCAAATTTCAGAATTATCAGGTCAAGGATAAAATATTGCAAGCATCCAGAAAGATCCAATTCAAACATCATGAAAATGCAGGCAGAATAACATAAGATTTAGCAACTTCTAAATGAAAGAATCATAGGGTTTGGAACATAATATTTCACAGGGTAAAGAAGCTTAGATTACAACCAAGAATCACCTACCCAGCAAAATGGAATATAATCCTTCAGGGGGGAGGGAGGTGAGGAAGGGAACCTGGACATTTAATGAAATTAAGGATTTAGAAGCATTCATGGTAAAAAGACCAAAGCTAAATAGAATATTTGACTTTCAAATAAAAGACTCAAGAGGAGCATAAAAAGGTAAACAGGAAACAGATAGCAGGGATTCAACAAGGTTAAACTTTTTACATTCTTGAATGAAAAGATACCAGTAACTATGAAGAACTTCACTATTAGTAGGTAAGTTAGAAAGAGTATACATAGAGTACAGGTATGAGTTGAATATGATGGGATGATATAAAATAAAATTAAGGGATGAAAAAGAGGGATGCACTCAAGAAGGGGGAAGGAAGAGGAAGAATGGGGGGATTATCTCACATAAAAGAAGCATCTAAAAGCTTTTATTGCTCTCTCCATCTTTTAAAAATATTTTATTTCTCTAATCCGTAGTGATTTAGAGCATTTTTATGTTGACTACATATATATATATATATATATATATATACATATATATACATATATATATATACACACACACACATATATATGTATGTATATATACATACATACACACACACACACACACACACACACACACACACACACACACACACACATATATATATATATATCTTTGTTTTATCTGAATTTTTTTCTTCATATCCATTGACATTTATGAATTGGGGAATGATTTGAATTCTTATAAACTTGACTCAGTTATCTATATATTTTATTAATGAAAGCTTTATCAGATAAACTTGCTATAAAATTTTAACAGTTATTATTACTGTGTATTTTCCAGCACCTTATTTTGCCCCATTTTTCTTTCTTTCTTCTTCCATTTACCCTGTCACTATTCAAAATTGTTTGCTCTCTCCCATATCTTCTCCCATACCCCATTTGACTTTTTCAGTAGGGCAAGGTGAATCTCTGTGCTCCAATGCCTGTACATCCTATTTCCCAATTATATGTAAAATAGTATTAGCAATATTATTTATATATTTTTTCACATTTCATTTTAAAACTTTGAACTAGAGATTCATTCCCTTCCTCCCTTGTCATCCACCCTTACTGGGAAGATAATCAGTTCCGTATAGGTTGTATATGTGTAGCTATGTAAAATATTACCATAGTAGATATATTGTAAAAGACTGACTATATTTTCCTCCCTCCTATCCCACCTCCCACTTGGTCTATTCCCTACTTTGATCCTGTCCCTTTTCAGAAATGGGTGCTTCCAACTTTCCTCACCCCCTTCCCTCCTGCCCTCCTGCCTTCCTTTCCATCATCTCCCCTCTCATCCCCTAAGCCCCAAATCTCCTGTAGGTTGAGATATTCCATTTAGTTTGTATGGTATTCTCTCTCTGATCCAAATTCAATGAGAATAAGGTTTTGCCTTTTTGCCTTCTTGTTCTTCCCATCCTGTGTAACTATTTTCCCTTGCCTCTTCTAAATGAAATAGCTAACCCCATTCTGTCTCTCCCCATCTCCTCTCATTATATTCCTCTCTCACCTCTTAATTTCACCTTTTAAGAATCATCCCTTCCTATTACATTCAACCTGTGTCCTCTATCTGTGTATATCTGTGAACATATATAAACACATTTGCATATATATTCATATGCCCATATACTCTTCTTCAACTATTTTCATACTGAGAAAAGTTTCATCAGTTACAGTTATTGTTTTTCCATGTAGGAATGTAAACAGTTCAACTCTGATAAGTTCATGATGATTTCTTTCCCTGTATACCTTCTCAAGCATCTCTTGCTTCTTGTATCTGAATGTCAAATTTTCTATTCAATTCTGGTTTTTTCATCAAGAATGCTTGAAAGGGGGGGGCGGAGCCAAGATGGCGGAGTAGAAACAGCTCATCCAAGCCACTCTGCCCCCAGATTCCCCCCAAACTATGTAAAAAGGGACTCTGAACAACTTCTGGAGCCCCAGAACGACACAGAGAAGCTAACCTCCCGCTGAGGACAGCCCAGCAGCCCTGCAGGAAGGACCAGCGCAGTGGTCTGGGACCTGGCAGCGTGCAGTGTGCAGAGCGCAGGAGCCGAGCCAAGCAGGTCCGCAGGTCCGCATGAGCCGAGGTTTTAGCCCCAGGGTGGCAGGGCCAGCAGCCAGCTGGAGGAACCCCAGAACACCAGGAGCTTTGGAGACTACAGAATTAACAACATAGACTTGCCTAGGACAAAGTAAGAGGGTAGTGTCCTATGGACTTTGGGACTGCTATTAGGGAATGCGTCGGCTCCCTCCCCAGGGGATAGAAGCCGCTGAGGACAAACGCCATTTTGTAGTTTTCAGAGGCAGCTCCCGCTCCCAGCCTGCAAATTTGTAGGGAGATCCAGTGATCAGTCTTGGGGGGGTAATTGCTCTTGCTTTAACCTCCCTGGATCTGGATTGTGATCTAGGGTGGAAGTCGTGGGTGGGTTTACAGCTTGCCAGAAACGGAAGTTGCCCCCACACGTTCGGGACGAAAATTCCTCTATCTGGCCTTAAAGCCATAGTGTGGCAACAAGCCCAAAAGTCAAGTAATTAAGTGGCAACATGCCAAGGCAAAGGAAACAGAAAAATGCAACCCTAGACTCCTATTTTGGGGGCATAGAGCAGGAAAAGGACTGTGAGGTCAGAAGTCCTGCTCCAAAAGCCCCAGGGGAAAACATGAGCGGGTTGCAGGCCATAGAGGACCTTAAGAAGGACTTTAAAAATCAAATAAGAGAAGTGGAGGAAAAATTGGAAAGAGAAATGAGAAGGATGCAGGAAAAGTATGAAATGAGGGTCAACAGCCTGACTGAGGAAAACAACACCTTAAAAAATAGACTAACTCAAATGGCAAAGGAGGCCCAAAAGGGCAATGAGGAGAAGAATGCCTTAAAAAGTCAAATTTGCCAGATGGAAAAAGAATCTCAAAAGTTCACTGAGGAGATTCATTCCTTCAGAGTTAGACTGGAGCAAATGGAAGCTAATGACTTTAAGAGAAATCAAGATGCTGTTAAGCAGATCCAAACAAACGAAAGATTAGAAGGCAATGTGAAATATCTCATGGAAAAACCACTGACCTGGAAAATAGATCCAGGAGAGACAATTTAAAAATTATTGGACTACCTGAAAGCCATGATCAAAGAAAGAACCTAGAAATCACCCTTCAAGAAATTCTCAAGGAAAATTGCCCTGATGTTTTAGATCCAGAGGGCAAAATAGAGGTTGAAAGAATCCACAGATCACCTCCTGAAAAAGATCCCAAAAAGAAAACTCCCAGGAATATTATAGCAAGGTTCCAGAATCCCCAGATCAAGGAGAAAATACTACAAGCAGCCAGGAAGAAACAATTTCAATATTGTGGAAACACAATCAGAATAGCCCAGGACCTGGCAGCTTCTACACTGAGGGATCGAAGGGCATGGAATATGATATTCCAGAGGGCAGAAGAACTGGGAATGAACCCAAGGGTCACCTACCCAGCAAAACTGAGTATTTTGTTTCAGGGGAAAATATGGTCATTCAGTGGAATAGAGGACTTTCAAGCATTCTTGAGGAAAAAACCAGAATTGAATAGAAAATTTGACATCCAGACACAAGAAGGAAGAGATGCCTGAGAAGGTAATCAGGGAAAAGAAATCAAAAGGAACTTATCAAAGTTGAACTATTTACATTCCTATATGGAAAAGCAATAACTGTGACTGATGATATTTTTCTCACTATGAAAATAATGGAAGAAGGGGGTGTAGTCATATGAATACATATATGAATGTGTGTTACATTTATATATGGATAGAGGACATAAGTTGTATTTGTTGGGAAGGGAGAATACTCAAGGGATGAAATTATGAGGTGAGAGAGGAAAGTGGCAAGAGGAGATGGGGAGAGACAGGGTAGTGTAAACTATCCCATGCAGAAGAAGCAAGGGGAAGTGGTTGCAAAAGAGGGGGAGAATAAGGAAGGCTAAAAAGGCAAAACCACATTCAAACTGAATTTGGTTCAGGGAGAAAATGACATACATAGTAAATGGGATATCTCAACCTGCAGCAGGATAGGGGGAAGGGGGATGAGAGGAGGGATGATGGATGGGAGGGCATCCTTGGGGTGAGGGGAGGTTGGAAGTACCCACTATAGAAGAGGGACAGGATCATGTAGGGAATGGACCATGTGGGGGGTGGGATGAGTGGGAGGGAATTATAAGCAGCCTTGTACAATATATCTACTATGATAATGTTTTGCATAGCTAGACATGTACAACATATACTGAATTACTTATCTCCCAAGAGGGAATGGGTAACAAGGGAGGAAGGAAATGGATCTGTAATTTGAGGTTGTAACATTAAATGTTTCAAATATATATAAATACTGTTATTAATACTCTTTTGCTTGTAATAGGGAGATAAGATATGCAGGCATTGGGATGCAAAGACTCACCTTCCTCTAATGGAAAAGTTGATGGGGGTATGGGAGAAGGTATGGGAGAGAGCAGATTGGAGGAAGCGATATCTTGTGGGACTACTATTCTGGGAGGTTGGGTAGGGGAATAATGGGGGGAAAATGATTGTAACTCAAAATCTGGCGGAAATGAATGATGTAAAACAGAAGTTAATAAAGCATTTGTTTAAAAAAAAAAGAATGCTTGAAAGTCCTCTATTCCTTCTTGTATCTGAATGTCAAATATTCAAATTTTCTATTCAATTCTGCTTTTTTCATCAAGAATGCTTGAAAGTCCTCTATTCCACTGAATGACCACATTTCCCTCTGAAACATGATACTCAGTTTTGCTGGGTAGGTGATTCTTGGTTTTAATCCCAGCTCCTTTCACCTCCAGAATGTTATATTCCAAGCCCTTCAATCCCTCAGTGTATAAGCTGCCTGATCCTGTGTTATCCTGATTGCGTTTCCACAGTATTCAAATTGTTTCTTCCTGGCTGCTTGTAATATTTTCTCCTTGATCTGGGAATTCTGGAACCTGGCTATAATATTCCTAGGAGTTTTCTTTTTGGGGTCTTTTTCAGGAGGTGATTGGTGGATTCTTTCAACCTCTATTTTTCCCTCTGCTTCTAAAACATCAGGGCAATTTTCCTTGAGAATTTCTTGAAGGATGATTTCTAGGTTCTTCCTTTGATCATGGTTTTCAGGTAGTCCAATAATTTTTAAATTATCTCTCCTGGATCTATTTTCCAGGTCAGTGTTTTTTCCCACAAGATATTTCACATTGCTTTCTATTCTTTCATTTGTCTGAATCTGCTTAATGGCATCTTGATTTCTCATAAATTCACTAGCTTCCATTTGCTCCAGTCTAATTCTGAAGGAATGAATCTCCTCAATGAGCTTTTAAGATTCTTTTTCCATCTGGCAAATTCGACTTTTATAGGCATTCTTCTCCTCATTGCCTTTTTGAGCCTCTTTTGCCATTTGAGGTAGTCTATTTTTTAAGGTGTTGTTTTCCTCAGTCAGGCTGTTGAGTCTCATTTCATACTTTTCTTGCATCTTTCTCATTTCTCTTCCCAATTTTTCTTCCATTTCTCTTATCTGCTTCTTAAGGTCCTCTATGGCCTGTAAACAGCTCATATTTTCATTTGGGGCTTTAGGTGCAGGAGTTCTGACCTCCCAGGCCTCTTCCTGTTCCATACTTTGATCCTTTTTGCCCCCAAAATAGGAGTCTAATGTTGAATTTTTTGTTTATTTTGTTTCCTTTGCCTAGGCATGTTGCCACTCAATTACTTGACTTTTGGGCTTGGTGCTACAGTAGGACTCTGCCACCAGCCAGGGGAGCTTCTGTACCAAACTCTGGGGTTTTCCCAACTGCCGGAGATATTAGTTAGTTGGCTTCTCTGAAGCCTCCACATGCTCTGGCAAGCTGGTCACACATCCAAAGACCTCCACCCCCAGACTGCAATCCAGATCCAAGAAGGGTAAAGCAAGAGAGATTATACCCCAGACTGATAGCCTGATCCCCCTACAGTTCGCAGGCCAGGCACTGATGTTGCAGCATGTGTCTAAGGCTGTGCTGAAGAGTCTCAGTGGCTTCTTTCCCCCAGGGAAAGAGGCTGACCAGCTCTCCCCACTAATGAGTCCCAAATTCCATACTGCACTAACCTCTCACTTAATTGGCATCTATGTGTTGGCAATTCTGGAAAGGCCACAGCTGCTGGTGTTCTAGAGTCCCTCCAGCCAGTTGCTGGTCAGGCCACCCTGGGGCTAAAACCTCTGACTCATGGGGGCCTGGGCCCTGTTCCCAGAGCACTGTAATGGCTGCTCCCCACTGGGCTGCCAGGCTGTCCTCAGTGGGAGGTTAGCTTCTCTGTGTCATTTTGTGGGCTCTGGAGCTCCAGAGTTTTTTCAGAGTCCCCATTTATATAAATTTGGAAGTGGTGGGAGTAAGATCTGTGCAGAAGAGCTGTTTCTAGTCTGCCATCTTGACTTTGCTCCCAAGAATAATTAATTCTAATACTATATACACAATTAGGAAAAATAGCTAACTAAGGAATTCTACCAAATTTCTTTTATGACACACATATGATTTTGTTACCTAAACCAGGGAGAGCAAAAACAGAGAAAAATATTACAGACCAATTTCCTTAATTTTAATTTAAAATATAAAATATCATCAAGGAGACTATAGCAATATTTCAAAAAAGTTTATATACTATGACCAGGTGAAATTTGTCCCAAGAGTGCAGGGGTGTTTCTATATTAGGAAAACTATCAACATAAGTCATAATTTCAATACAAAAAATCAACAACAAAATTATTATGGTTATTTAAATAAAAGCAGAACAAAGCTTTTGACAAAATATAACACTCATTCCCATTAAAAGCACTATAAATCATAGAAATAAATGAAACTTTCCTTAAAATGATAATATTTATTTAAAGTCATCAGCAGGCATTATAAGCAAAAGAATAAACTTAAAGCCTTTCCAATAAGATAGGAGTTGAAGCAAAAATGCTCATTATCACCACTATTTTTCAGTATTGTAATAGAAATGCTAGCTATAGCAGTAAGAAAAGAAATATAAACTGAAGAAATTAGAATAAATAATAAGAAACAAACTGTCACTCTTTGCAGATAATTTGATGATATGCTTAGGGAATGCTAGAGAGTCACCCAAAAAGTAGTTGAAATAATTGACAAATTTAGCAAAATTGCAGGATGTAAAATAAACCCGCATAAATCTTAAGCATATTGATGATTATCAGTATCACTACCAACAAAGTCCAGCAACAAGAGAAAGGGAAATGAAATTTCTTCTAAAAATACCATATCCAATATAAAATACCTAAGAGTCTACCAAGACAAACTCAGGAATTATATGAACACAATTACACAATACTTTTCACACAAAGTCAAATAAAAAAAAATAGAAACATTAATTGCCTGTGGTTAGTCTGAGCCTCTAAATCAGTTTACTTATTCAATGTCATATCTTTCAAACTATCTAAACACTATTTTATAGAGCTAGAAACATAATAACAAAATTAATCTGGAAGTACAAAAGGTTAAGAATATCAAGAGAATCAATGAAAAAAATGGGAAGGAAGATTATCTAGCCATATCAGATCTCAAACTGTATTACAAAGTGGTAATCATAAAAAAACAATATGATATTGCCTAAGAAATATAGTGGTGGATCAGTGGAATAAATTAGCTAGATAATACATAGTAATAAATGACCATGATAAAATAGTATTTGATAAACCCCAAAATCTATTCTTTTGTGGTAAGAATTCATTATTTGACAAAAACCAGGGAGAAGATTGTAAAGCAATTTGACAGAAAATAGGTTTCATTAACATCTCACACAAAAAAACAAAGATACAGTCAAATAAACAAATGGTTTAGACATAAAGGGTGATATCATAAGCAAATTATTGGATCATGGGGAAAAAATGTACCAACCAGATATTTGGGTAAAGGCACCATTTGCCACTAAACAAGAGATAGAGAGCATTATGGGTATCATAAATAAAAAAGAAGGTTTTGTACAAACAAAAATAATGCAGTCAAGATTAGAAGGAAAACAAGAAATTGGGAAAAATTTTACAATAACTTTTTTTTTCTGATAATGGCCTCATTTCTCAAGTATTAAGAGGACTGAGTGAAATTTATAAGAATGCATGTCATTCCCTAATTGGTAAATACTCAAAGGATAATTCACAGGCAGTTTTCAGAAGTAGAAATCAAATCTATCTGAAGTCATATAAAATGTTCTAAACCACTAATGATTAGAGGAATGCAAATTAAAATTATTTCATGGTATTATGTCATGGTTTTTAATAGATATTTCACACCAATTAAATTGGTTAATGTGACAGAAAAGGAAAATGACAAATATTGTAGGGGGCGAGAGAAAATTGGAACACTAGTGCATTTTGTTAGAGTTTTGAATTTATGCAATGGATTAAAAAAAGATAAAAGAGATAAAAGGAAATGGAAAAGGAATTATTTTCACAAAAACAAGTATTTAGATCAGCTCTTTTGGTGGTGGCAAAGAATTGTAAATAGAGCAGATGTCCATCAATTGGGGAATGGCTTAACAAATTGTGGTATATGAATGTAATGGGATACTAGAGTTCCATAAGAAATGATGAACAAACACATTTCAGAAAAACCTGGAAAGACTTGCATGAACTGATGCTGAGTGAAGTGAGCAGAATCAGGCAAACATTGTACACACTAACAGCAACATTGTGCAATGATAGACTTTAATATACTTTTAGTTCTTCTCAGCAATGAAGTTATCTAAGACAATTCCAAAAGACTCATGATGGAAAACTCTATCTGCATCCAGAGAAAGACTTTGTATCCAGAGTCTGATTGCAGATCAGAGTATACTGTTTTCTCTTTCTTTTATTGTTTTCTTCTGAATTTTCCCTTTTATTCTGATTGTGATGGAAAACTATTGTGCTCTAAGAAATGATGAGCAAGATTCTTTCAGAAAAGCCTGGGAAGGCTTAGATGAACTTATCAGCAAAGTGAAGTAAGCAGAACCAGGAAAATATTGTACAAATTATATTGCAGGATGATCAACAGTGAATGATTTAACGGTTCTCAGAAATATAATGATACAAGACAGCTCTAAAGGATTTATGATGAAAAAGGCTAACTACCTATAGAGAAAGAAATAATGGAATCTGAATCCAAATAAAAGCATACTTTAAAAAATTGTATTTTCTTGCTTGTTGCCCTTGTTTTCCTTAAAATATGCCTAATATAGAAATATAATTTGCATGAATGCACATGTATAACTTAAAGCAAGTTTTTTGCCTTCTCGGTGAAGGGGGGAAGAGACTAGAGGGAATGAAAAATTTTGAAATTTTTTAAAAAGAATGTTAAAATTTTTTATGTTTAATTAGAAAGAAATAAATATAAAAAAAGAAAACTCCAAATGGTGTCATGAAGAGTTGAATGTGAGTGAAAAATGACTGAAGAGAGAGCTTTGAGATTTTCTCAGACCAAGAAAGATAAAATAGTTCTGAGAAGTCTGGCTATTTATGCAGTGACATCTCCTATTTCAGTATAGAAAGCAGTGTACAGAGAAAATGAGGGCCTGGAATGACAGCTTTTAAACTTTTGACTGATTCTTCTACATTAACCAGACTTTTATCCTGTTACAAACCTTTATGTGGCTCTATTTTAGTGTATTCTGATATGATAAATACCAATACCCTCTTCTCTCTCCAGTGATTGTTGGAACATCTCTGTGTTAAAGGTTTAAAGCAAGGATAGGGACATGTTAGAAAACTGGAGTTGGAGAAAGAGCATGTATGTTTAATCCTGGTTGTGGCACTTATAACCTATGTAACCTAACACCAGTCATAGCTTCTCTGGCTCTAACTTACTTTATCTATACAATGAAGGTGTTAGACAAGATGATATTTGAGGTGCCTATAGATTCTAAAGTTCTAATGTTTTTTGTTTTGTTTTGTTTTTGCTTTTGTTTTGTTTTGTTTTGTTTGCTTTTTGGAGGGCAATTGGGGTTAAGTAACTTGCCCAAGGTCACAGGGCTAGGTTTTTGTTTGTGTGTGTTAAGTGTCTGAAACTGCATCCGAACTCAGGTCCTTCTGACTCCAGGACCGGCACTCTACTCACTGTGCCACCTAGCTACCCCAAAAGTTCTAATGTTTTAATCTCTGTTCAGTGGAAGCAATCCCTGTGCTTCAAACACTAATATGAGACTCCAAACAAATCCATAAACTCTTCTACAGTAGAGCCACATAAGCCTCCTTTGATACTTCCTTAAGTTTATTTATGTATTAATTTGTTTCTCTCCTGTCAATTAAGAACATAGCAGAACTCTCATTTACAAGAGCTGTTTTTTCATAGCATTTATAATGATATTTGAAAATCACTAGAAGGCTCCTTAGTGATCATCTGATCTAATGTCGTCATGCACGTTTATTGTTAGCTGTATGTTGTTGTTATCTGATTAATTTTTCTGTAGCTGGTATCTAAATAGTGCAAATTTCCCTTCTGTTCTTAGGAAGAAACTTTTAATAGTTTGATCGCTTTCATTTTAGTTTATTTTTTATTAATAGTATTTTATTTTTTTCCGATTATGTGTAATGATAGTTTTCAAAATTCAATTTGTAAAATTCTGAGTTCCAAATTTTTTCCCCTCCATTTCCTACAACCTTCCTAAGATAGCAAGTGATCTGATATAGGTTATACATGAAGAACTATGGCAAACATATTTATACATTTGCCATGTTGTGAAAGAAGAATCAGAACAAAAGGGAAAAACAATAAGAAAAAAAAACAAATAGTATGCTTTGATGTGCATTCAGACTCCTCAATTCTTTCTCTGGATGTGGTTAGCATTTTCCATCACAATTCTTTTGGAATTGTCTTTGATCATTATATTACTGAGAAGATCTATGTCTATCATAGTTAATCATTGGACAATGTTGTTGTTGCTGTGTACAATATCTTCCTGGTTATGTTCACTTCACTCAGCATTAGTTTATGTAAATCTTTCCAGGTTTTTCTAAAATCCACCTGCTCATTATTTCTTATAGAACAGTAGTATTCAATTACATTCATAAACCACTTATTCAGCCATTCCCTAACTGATGGGTATTCCCACAATTTCCTATTCTTGGTCACTACAAAAAGAGCTGTTATAAATTTTTTTGTACATGTGGGTCCTTTTCCCTATTTTTTTACAATCTCTTTGGGACACAGACCTAGTAGGGTATTGCTAGATCAAAGGGTATGCATAGCTTTATAGTTCTTTGGGAATAGTTCCAAATTGCTCTATAGAATGATTGGATCAGTTCACAATTCCACCGACTATACAATAGTATTCCAATTTTTCCATATCTTCTCCAACATTTATCATTTTCTTTTCTGTAACATCAGCCAATCTGATGCATGTGAGGTGGTACCTCAGAGTTGTTTTGATTGGCATTTCTCTAATCAATAGTGATTGAGAGCACATTTTCTTTTTTTAATATATGTATGCTACACAACACCATATACATATATCTATGTCTGTTTCTTTGTCACTGTCTTGGTTTGTCTCTGTGTGTGTGTCTCTCTGTATCTCTGTCTCTCTCTCTTTCTCTCTAAATAAACTGCTTCTCTTTCCCCCAAAATTTCTCATTTCTTTTCTGAGATCTGAGAGACCAAGAAAATCTCTCCATCTTTTTGTCTAACTAGAAGCTTCACAGGAAACTGCAAACTGATTATGTATAACTTGCTATTCCTTTTAAATACACAATAAAGTTATCATGTAAATTTATTTTTTTTTTACTCTCCTGCCCTAGAGATGGTTACCACCATCTTTTTAGTCCTCTAAGCTTATAATCATGGAATCATTTCCAACTCTCCCCTCTGGGCCATCCCATACTTAGCATGTGCAATCAGTTGTCAAGTTTGGCCAATTCTAGTTCTTAAGCATCTTTCAAATCCAATATCCCTGAAACAAGGACTTCTCCATAGAACACTTTTTAATACAATTTTAATTTCTTTCTCTGAAAACTTCATTTTTATATCCTTTGAGCATTTATCAATTAGGGAATGACTTGTATTTTTATAAATATGAAACATTTTCCAACACATTTGAGAAATGAGAACTTTATCAGAAACACTGGCTGTAAAATTGTTTCCCACCTTTTTGATTTCATTCTAATCTTAGTTGCATTGGTTTTGTTTGTACAAAACTTAAATTTAATGTGATCAAAATTGCCCCTTTTACATTTAAAAATGTTCTATTTCTCTTATTTGGTCATAAATTCTCAACTTCTCCATAGATCTGACAGGCAAACTATTCCTTGCTCTCCTAATTTGCTTATGGTTATCATTCCTTATGTCTGAATCATGTACCCATTTTGTCTTTATCTTGGTATAGGGTAAGAGATGTTGGTCTATACCTAGTTTCTGCCATACTGTTTTCTAGTTCTCTAAGCAGTTTTTGTCATATAGTGATTTCTTACCCCAGAAACTAGATTCTTTGGGTTTATCAAAAATTAAATACTATAATCATTAAGTGCTGTGTGTTTTATATCTAACCCATTCCACTGGTCTACCACTTTATTTCTTAGTCAGTACCAAAAAGTTTTAATGATTGTCACTCTATAATATGGTTTTAGATTTGATATGGCTAGGCCATCTTCCTTTGCATTGTTTTTCAACAATTCCTTTGGTATTGTTGACCTTTTGTTCCTCTAGAGAAATTTTGTCATTTTTTCTAGTTCTATAAAATGATTTTTAGAGGTTTGATTGGTATGGCACTGAATAAGTAAATTAATTTAGATTGAATTATTTTATTAGCCCACCCTACCCATCAGCAATTGGTATTTTTCTAATTGTTTAGATATGACTGTATTTGTATAAAAAGTGTTTTGTAATTGTATTCATATAGTTCCTAGTTTTGTCCTAGCAAGTAGAACCTGAAATATTTTATATTGTCAACAGTTATTTTAAATGGAATGTCTTTCTATCTCTTGCTGCTGGACTTTGTTGTTAAAATATAGAATTGCTGATTTATGTGAGTTTATTTTATATCCTGCAAATTAGCTAAAGTTGTTAATTATTTCAAGTAGTTTTTTTAGTTGATTCTCTTGAATTCTCTAAGCATATCATCATGTCAGATGAAAAGTGTGAAAGTTTTCACTTCTTCACCACCTATCCTAATTCCTTCAATTTATTTTTCTCTTATTGCTAAATCTCAGATTTCTAGTACAATATTAAATAATGGTGGTGATAATGAGCATCCTTACTTCACCCCTGATCTTATCTTCATTACATAATATGCTTGCTGATGGTTTTAAATGCATAGTGCTTTTCATTTTAAAGAAAACTCCATATATTTCTATATTCTCTAGTGTTTTTAATAGGAATGGGTGCTGAATTTCATCAAAAGCCTATTCTGCATCTATTGAGATAATCATATGATTTCTGATTTTGATTTGGTCAGTTATGCTGATATATTTCCTAATATTGAACCAGCCCTGCACTCCTCACATACATCCCATCTACTAATAGCATATGATCCTCATGATAAAATGTTGTAATCTCTTTTCTAATATTTTATTTTAAACATTTGTATCGACATTCATTAGGGAAAGTGGTCTATAATTTTCTTTCTCTGTTTTTATTCTTCCTGGTTTGGGAATCAGTATCATATTTCTGTCATAAAAGAAATATGGTAGAACTCCACCTACTTTTCCAAATAACTTATGTAATATAGGGGTTGATTTTTCTTTAAATGTTTGGTAGAATTTGCTTGTGAATCCATCTATTCCTGGAGATTTTTTTTTTCTGTAGGGAGTGCATAGATAGCTTGTTCAGTTTCCCTTTCTAAACTGGGGTTATTTAAATATTTTTTTCTTCTTTTGTTAGACTGGGCAATTTATATTTTTATACATATTCATAAATTTCACTAAGATTGTCACATTTATTGGCATACACTTAGGCAAAATAGCTCATAATTACTTCTTGAATATCTTCTTCATTGGAGCTGAATTCCTCCTTTCCCCTTTTGGTACTGGTAATTTGATTTTCTTTTTCCTTTTTTAAATCAAATTAATAAAAGTTTTATCTATTTTATTGTTTTTTTTCCTATAAAATCAGCCCTTGGTTTTATTTATTAGTTCAAAAGCTTTCTTAATTTCAATTTTATTCATTTCTCCTTTGATTTTTAAAATTACTAATTTGGTATTCAATTAGGGATTTTTTCCTTTTATTTACTTGTTTATTTTTAGTTTTCAACATTCATTTCCACAAGATTTTGAATTACAAATTTTCTCCCTGTCTTCCCCCTACCCCCACCCCAAAATAGCTAGCCTACTGAATACTCCCTCCCATAATCTGCTCTCTCTTATATGCTCCCCCACACCCCCTGTAACTTTCTAGTAGGGCAAGATAGATTTCTATGGCCCAGTACCTGTTATATCTTATTAACCAGTTGCATGAAAAAAACAATTTTTTTAACATTTGTTTTTAAAACTTTGATTTCTAGATTCTTTCTCTTCTTCCCTCCTCACCCACCACTACTGAGAAGATAAGCAATTCAATATAGGTTGCACACATGTAGTTACATTAAGGTTTCCATGGCATATATATTGTGAAAGACTATATTTCCCTTCATCCTATCCCACCCCCCATTTATTCTGTTTTCTATTTTGACCCTGTCCCTTATCAAAGTGTGTGCTTCTAAACTACCCTCTCCCCCAGTCTGCCCTCACTTCTATCATCTGCCCTCTTATCTCCTTTCCTGCTCCTTTCCTGTAGGGTAAGATACCCAAATGAGTGTGTATGTCATTCCCTCCTTAATCCAAATTCAATGAGAGTAAGATTGACCCATTCCCTTTCACTGCTCTTCCCCTCCATTCTAAGTTTTCTCTTGCCTCTTTTAGATGGGATAATTTGGCCTATTCTCTTTCCCTTTCTCATTCTGCCATTATATTCCTCTCTCATCTCTTAATTTTATTTTTTAGATAACATCTCTTCCTATTAAACTGATCCTGTGCCCTCTGTCTATGTATACATATACACACATATATACACACACTCACATGTGTATTTATACACACATACACCCATATATATATTCCCTTCAATTAGCCTTATACTGAGAAAAAACTCTTTGGTTATGATTACCATTATTGTTTTTCCATGTAGGAATATAAATATTTCAACTTTAATAAGTTCCTTATGATTTCTTTTCCTTGTTTCCTTCTTGTGTTTCTCTTGCTTCTTGTATTTGAAAGTAAAATTTTCTGTTCATATCTGTTTTTTTCATCAAGAATGCTTGCAAGTCCTTTATTCTATTGAATGACCATATTTCCTCCTGAAGCATTATACTCAGTTTTGCTGGGTAAGTGATTCTTGGTTTTAATCCTAACTCCTTTGACCCCCAGAATACCATATTCCAAGCCCCCTGATCCCTTAAAGTAGAAGCTGCTAGATTTTGTATCATCCTGATTATGTTTCCACAATACTCAAATTGTTTCTTCCTGACTTCTGGCAGTATTTTTTCCTTGATCTGAGAACTCTGGAATTTGGCTATAATATTCCTATGAGTTTCCTTTTGGGGATATTTTTCAAGAGGTTATTGGTGAATTCTTTCATTTTTTTTTCTCTTTGGGTCTAGACTATCAGGGAAATTTTCCTTGAGAATTTCTTGAAAGATAGTGTTTAGGCTCTTTTTTTGATCATGGCTTTCAGGTAGACCAATAGATTTTAAATTATCTCTCCTGGATCTATTTTCCATGTCAGTGGTTTTTCCAGTGAGATATTTTACACAGCCTTCCATTTCTTTTCATTTGTTTGAATCTGTTTTATAGTATCTTTATTTATTATGTACTCATTGGCTTCCATTTGCTCCAATCTAATTTTGAAGGAATTATTCTCTTCAGTGAGATTTTGAAATTCTTTTTTCATCTGGTCAATTTGGCTTTTTAAGGCATTCTTCTCCTCATTGGCTTTTTTGGGCCTCTTTTGCCATTAGAGTCAGTTTACTTTTAAGGTATTATTTTCTTCAGTCAGGCTGTTGATTGGTTTTTCTTAATTTTCTTGCATCATTCTCATTTCTCTTCCCAATTTTTCTTCCACTTCTCTTACTTGATTTTCAAAATCCTTCTTGAGTTCCTCCATGGCCTATAACCAATTTATATTATTCTTGGGAGCTTTTGATGCAGGAATTCTGACTTCATTGTCTTCCTCCCATTCCATGTTTTTATCCTTTTTGTCCCCCCAAAAAGGAATCTATGGTAGGACTGTGTTTCCTATGCTTGCTCATGTTGCCAGTCAAACACTTGACTTTTGAGATCTTTGCCAGAGTAGAACTCTGCTTTCAGAATGGAGAGAGCTTTGTCCCAAATCACTGGGGTTTTTGCAGCTCCCAGATCTATTAGAAGAGCTCCTTTTTCTGCAGCCACCACAAACTCTGGCACACTGTGCACAAACCCTAGGACCACTACCCAAGACCAAAATCTGGATCCAAGCAGGTCAAAGCAAGAGTGATTACCCTCTGAATGGTTGCTTGGTCCCCCTATAATCTGCAGGCCAGGAGCTCTGGAAGCATCCAGGCAGCAGTAGCAACAGCCACCATGTCTCCACCACTTCTCACCTGAGGGCAGGGGCCAGACCTGTCTCTTCCAACCACTCTTCCAACAGAGTTCCTGGCTGACCTTTTACTTTGGTGTTGATGGGTTAAGAATTCTGGAAACTGCCACAGCTGCTGGTTATTCATTCTCTTGAAGTCTGCTCTGGTAGGTCTGGGCCACAGTTTGGGTCAAACCTCGGTTCGGCATGGCTCAGGTGGGACTGTGCTCATCTCCCAGTCTGGTGCAATAGACCCTTTCTGTTGTCCTGACAGGCTGGCTTCAGTGAGAGATTTGTTTCTCTCTGTCAGTTTGTGGGTTCTGAAGCTCTAAAATTAGTTTAGAGTCATATTTTATAGGTATTGGAGGTGGTTGGGGCAAGAGCTCACAGAATTTCCTTGTTCTACTCTGCCATCTTGGCTCTGCCCTCAGTAGGGGATTTTTAATTTGTTCTTTTTCTAGCCTTTTTAGTTGTATTCCCAATTAATTGATCTCTTCTTTATTTTAATCCTGTATTTATTTTTATAGTTATTTCATTTTATTTTTAAATCTTTTTATTTTAGACTTGAATTCTAAAACTCAAATAGAGTAGAAAAGAGAAAAATTAGAAATTTAAACATTAAAATTTAAATATAAAATAAGAAAAAAAACATGTCATGTGCACAACAAAACATAAGAGAGAATTAAAAATATATAGCAATAAATTTCCATTTCAAAAATTCTATTTATTAAATACTGTCCATTGTGTTAAAAAAGTGTGTCTTTGCTTCCTTGTAGGTTTTCTTTTCCTCTCAGCTGAACACTTTTTACTTTGCCTCCCCTGCCACCCCTTTTCCCCCACCAGGCTAGAATTAAGTATGCCGATACTTATATATATATAGATATAAACATATGCATACATATATATGTATACATATATATGCATACATACATACATACATACATATACACATGCATGCATCTATATGTACATACATACACACATACACACACACACATATATATATATATGTATATATAAGCATATACTTTCCCTAACAGATTCTACTCCTAATCTTTGTTTTTATGTTTGTGTATATCTCTTATTTCCTATCACTCTTGACTCCTCCACTTTAAATCTACCCACTACCTTGTCCTCCTATTACTTACCCTACCTTCCCTCCAAGGATCCCTCTCTACTCCCTCCATTCCCCTAAATCTAAACATCCTTTTGTATGCCTCTTTTACTTATTCCCTCCCACCCCCCTCTAAAGATCTTTCCATTATCCTCCAATTCCCATTAATCTGAATTCCCTTCTATATCACCCTTTAACTTGTTCCCTCCTCCTTCCTTCTAAACAGCCTTCCTTATATCTTCCTCTTAGTGTTTTATTTCTGTCTAAATTCAGAAGACTTTTGTACTCTTCTAGATGTATCTTGTTCTCTCTTGAACCCATTCCTGATGAAAGTAGGTTTCCAGAACTACTAGCCCTCCTCCCCCATCCAATTCCTCTGTGTCAATTCTTCCTCTCACATCTTATTTGTATAAGATAATTACTAGTCTTTCATTGTTTATGAACAATTTTACTTTTTTAAATAATATTACACAGTTCTACTCCAATCTTTTTTATGAACTACCTAATTACTAATAACAAAGTAAACAATATGTCCTTATTCAGTCCCTTGTAAATAGTCTTTGTTATACTCCTTATATTTCTCTTGGCTCTTGTATGTGAAATCTTCTATTAAATTCAGTTGGTTTTTTTTTAAACACAGTCCTGAAAGTCTGACAATTCATTAAATATCCATTTTTTTCCTTTTAGGGTTACACTCAGCTTTTCTGGGTGTGAGATTTTTTAACAGAAGCCCAGTTCTGGGGTTTTTTTTTTTTTTTTGGTTGTTGTTGTTGTTGTTGTTATAAAGTGTTCCAAGACCAGTAGTTTTTTTAGTGTTGTCACTGCTAGGTCTTATATGATTCTAATTATGGTATCAACATTTATAGTATTTTCTTGTTGCTTATAATATTTTATCCTTGAGCTGGGGGTTTCAGAATTTGATTGTCATATTCCTGCTGGTTTTCCTCACTCATAGAATATATTTCAGGTGGTGATTGGTGGATTTCTTCTATTCCTACTTCTACTTTTCCATCTTGTTCTAATGCTTCAGGACAATTTTAAAAAATTATTTCATGTATTATTCTATCAACATTCTTTTGATTAAAGCTTGAGACCAATTCATATTCCCCTTTGAGACTTCATATTTTTGTTTGTTTGTTTTGCTTTTTGGAGGGGGGAAGGTAGGGCAATTGGGGACTTGCCCAAGGTCACATGGCTAGTTTTTGTGTTAAGTGTCTGAGGCCAGATTTGAACTCAGGTCCTCCTGACTCCAGGGCTGGTGCTCTATTCACTGTGCTACCTGGCCACCTCTGTATTTCAGCATTTTGACATTGTCCTCTTCTGAGTTTGTATTTTGTATTTTGATTTTCCCTTTTGCCATAGTAGCTTTCTGTGGTCAGCACTCTTTTCTGTTTCTTATTCATTTTTTAGCCTCTTTCATGACTTTTAAAATCGAACTCTGCTCCTAGGGCACAGGGGGGATTCTCCCAAGATTCTTATGATTGGGGCCAGGGGCCTGGTCTTTAGCTTTCCACATAGAGGCTTCAGGTGCTTGTGGCTTGCCTACTATGCTTGGGTGGGAGTGGCCTGACCTAGTAACACAAATTGTACTAGGATTCCAGGGCTCATACTTTCCTTCCTCAGTGAGGCTGGAGGCCTCATTGTTGGCCTGTTAAGCCAGTACCAATGGGCCTCAGTTGTGGATCTATGTTGTGGTTAAGAGCCTCCCACTGGCTTGCCCAAATATCATTTGCTTTGAGTTCTGCTCCCATTTTCCCTAAGTGAGACAGACCTTTCCTGAAGTCTAAGTAATGTTAAACTGGAAGATTGCTTCACTTCACCTTTTTGTGGTTTCTGTCACTCCCAAATTTGTTTAAAGGTTTGATTTAATGTTGTTCATGAGGGAAACTGGAGGGAGCTTGGGCAACTTTCTAACTTCTCTCCTCCACTTTGGAGTTTTATCACTTTTAAGAAAATTTGTTAGTTCTCATTTACTGTCACTCTTAAAACTCATATTAATATGGTTAATACTCCTGTGTTTCAGAAACTAGTTATATTTTCTATGGCAGTATGGCACCTTTAATTTCTTCTTTAGTCTACTTTGTTGTTTTCTTTTCATCACGAGTTAGTTCAAATGATATAATCATTTGAGCTCCCTTTCATTCTCTTTCTCTACTTCTATCTGAAGGGAGTTTACCTCCTGTCAATGTTTCCTCTAATGCATAATGCCAGAGATTTTATTAGTCTCTCTCTCCTAATTGTGATATTTTTCTCTCTGATATTTTAGATATGGCAACATAAAAGTCATTGAAATAAAAATAGTTTATTTTTGTTTATTGAATTTTTGTATTATTCATTGAGTGATTCAATTTTTATTTGCTTTTTGGTCTGCTTGGTCTTTGCATTAATATATTACTCAGTACAAATTCCTCTGGTTGACCACTTGTTGAGAGATGAACCATTTGGATAGAGGTACTAACCAAATCAGCCAATCTCATTTGTCACAGGGGTTATATTAATGAAGTATAATGTATAAAACTGCTTTTTTGGAGCCCCTGTTGCACAACCCATATAGGCAAGCCATAGAAAATGTGAACAAATAATTGTTCTTAGTTAATCCAATATGGACTTAATTTCATTGACATATCTGTCCTCAGATTCAAAGTGCCAGTAGTTTTTGAGAAGCTTTTGGGTATGCACAGTTTTATAAATTTTCTGGCATAATTCTAAAATGATTTCCAGAAAGGATGCATCAATAATTCAGAACTATACATTAAAATACATGCTTTCCCCCAACTACCCTAGCATGTTATTTCCTCTCCACACTCCCCCCCACCTTTTTGGTCAACTTCAATCTGATGGATGTGAGACACAATGGTGATTCATTTTATTATTATGGATGATACATCTTTTGTGTAAGGGAAAGTGAAGTAGCAAGGTGGGCAATTGAGAGAGGTTTGCTATGATATAAGAAAATTTCTAAATCCTTTAAGTGATATTTGTTTAAGGAAGTTTTGCAATCCATGAGCCAAATACATATGACTCAAGAGTTCTGATGTTGGCACTGGTGTTTTTTATACCTTCACTGCATCAATTCATAGCTCTCTCTTGTATTCTTATCTGGAAAATGGGAAGATACTTTCTTTCTCTTAAATTTTATCATGAGGATTAATTAATGTTTGTAGGATAATATGTATGTAAATGCTAAGCATTAGCATTATATATAATTCAATGCGCAGCTGGGCTTTTGTTACAAATCAGATTCAGTCAGGAGTAATGAAGCTTCATCATTAACAAATCATCAATTTGTCTCCTAATGATAACAGATTTTATTTCTACTCTTTTATAAATTCTTCCCAGATGACATCTCTTATGAGCATGTTCTAGATACTGCCATTATTTCATTTCTAAAAGATCATCTGAATTTAGCTGCATTATAGGATGCATACAATGCTGGGTTTATGAGACTATTTGTTTGATGTCATATTAAAGGGATTTTCATTTTTGCAGGATTTTCCCCAAACCTAATTTAAAAAAGAAAATTTGAAACTTTATCACTTAATACCATATTTGTCTAGAAGTGTCTTGGTAGAGAAGCAATAGGTAGAAGAGGGAAGCAGGAAAATAAAATATCCTTTTTCTATATTAAAAGCATTAAATACAATTAACTAGCTAAGTGCCAGTTTAAGTCTTACCCACAAAAAGGGGACAAAGGGGTGAGTATTACCCTATGATACTAGTCCTAGTCCATGCCTACAATGTTTTCTTGTCTTTAGCTTTTATTTGTCATCCCCCCACCACACACACCCATTCATATTCCCACCAAAATACCCACCATGGTCCTATGAATACATCTGATGTGTTCAAGACCTTTCTTTAGGACATTTGTAGGAAAATATCATCTTAAATTTCAATTGATCAAAAAGAATATTATTATTTTCATCATCTAGGTTGGAAACCCACTAGCTACTTGCTTTAAAAAAAGATGTAAAAAGATGTCACCCCTACATTTGAGGAGAGTGGGGTGGAGAAATTAGAGTGTATTTTGGGCACAAGAAATAATGTAAGTGAATATCCAGAAATAGGAAAGCATGTGATATAAGTGGTGGGCAATACACAATGTGGTTTGGCTCACAAGAAGGTCTAAAATTAGAAGTAGGTATCATGGATCAAGAAGCAATAAGCTTGGTTTTAACAGGTTGAAATTGAAGTACTTGTGGGACAACCAAATGTGGCCTTTCGAGAGGGAATTATTTGTTTTGTAGCAAGTCGGGAATATAGGCCTAGAATTAAGATGAGAGATTAGAGATGGAAATATAATTTTGGTAACCACATAGTTTGGTAAGAAGGAGCCCTGGGAGGGAATTATATTATTCAGAGAGACAACGTACAGAAAAGTATCAGAAAAAGTATGAATTAATTAAGGAGATGTTGAAAGGGCTATGATTAGACAGATAAGTGTATGGTATCTTTGAAGTCACAAATACACAGAAAAAGAGGGTGCAACAAATGCTGTGGAAGTTGAGTAGGTTGATGCATAGGGAAAAAAGCCACTGTATTTGGTGATTAGGAGAAATCTATAGCCTTTGAGAGAAAATATCAGTAGAAGCTAGAATGCAAAGGGTTGAGGAGAAAGTGATTTCTAAGGGTATAGAGGGTTTTTTTTTACTTTTTTCATAAAGAGAAGATATTATTCTTTTTCAGGCTTTACTCCTGTCTCTGGACTTTATCTATTATCCATACCACAGAATCATCTTCACTCCTCAACTTATGAGATTCTGGAAGTACCCTCCAGCCCTTTAGCTTCTTCCTCTGATTGGCTGATTCATCCCAGAAACTTATTTTTAAGAGGATGATCAGACCAATCATGTCTTCATTCCACTGCTGGATGTACTACTAATAGTCCAGGCTTTCACTGTCATGTTCCAACCTGAGTACTCCTTCCCCCCTTCCCCCCTTACTTTTTAACTTTGCTGTTGTGTTATCTTCTCTCATTATAATATAAGATCCTTAAGAATACAACTGACTTTCTGCTTGTTTTTATAATATCAAGCACGAGCAGATATCCAGAGGATTGCTGCTGTGAACAGCTTTAAGGTTCTGATCACATAGTACAGTGAACTCTCTATTTATTCAGCAGTAAATTAAAGCAAAACATTCACAGAAACCAAAGTACAGCATTCACAATGTTGTAACGTAACAACTTATCACTAAAGTGGCCATATAGTTTTAAACAAATGATATCATTCAGTAAGTCCTTAACTCAATCATCCTTAAGGAGCAAGCCTCCTTAAGGGACACAAAGTACCAAGGTCAAAGTTCAAATGTGACCCCTAGGTCACATTGTCTTACTCTCTCAGTCAAAAAGTCTTCTTTCTTCTTGACTGGAGATTAGTTTCCAATCATCCTTAAAAGGTACAATGTACAGAGTACAACGTTCTCCCACCCCTAGACCACAGTAAATCATGATTGTCTCAGTTAGTATTAAGTACCCAAGGAGAGGTCTTTTCATCTTGACTCTAGTCTGGCTCTCAGATTCCATGGTTCCTCTTCCATGGGTCCAGCTCTTGCCTGAATCTACCCAGCTGTCACCTGGATTCACAGGTAGGCAGCTCTCAGCTCCTTGTCCAGCTCCTCATCAAGCTCCTTGTCCATTTCCTCATCCAGCTCCCATTCCATATTGAATCTCACAGGGTCCAGTCTACCTCAAGCCCTTCACAGTTCCTGTTTCTAGGAAGACAAACTTAACAGAGCCACAATAACATGCATATACATTGCCAGCATCATCATCAATTCACTTTCTGCCTGAACAATCAAAACAGAGCAGAAGAGAGCATCTCTGTCTGAGAAATCAACACAAACAATCAGTAAAGTCCCAGAACCTCTGAAAATATCAGTAAAACCCTCCATCAGGACTCCTGTAAACAGACAACAAGAAAGTCCTCTTTCAGGGCTTCTGAACCAGCAGTAAGGTCCCAGGGTTTCTATAACAACAGCAATGTTCTATATCAGCAGACAGATCTGAGAAAGTAACATCAACACAGACAGACAAAGTTCTGACTCCACAACCATGCTTCCTACCAGTTCTATTCTCTCCCAGCTTGGGTTTCTTCTTTTGTGGTAATTAGCTCCTCCCTATTCCTTTATTTGGCAAGTCCCTCCCACTGTGGGTTTCACAAGTCCTGTTTCTTAACAAAGACTTGATATAATCAAGGGCAAGACTCAAAAGAAACTTGGACTGAGACAAGGTGCTAAATAATTAAATAGCTGAAACAAGGTGCTAAATACTTCTTTGCTTGCCATTACACATCAGCACATAGCACAGAATCTGGCACATAGTAATTGCTTAATAAATGCTTGCTGATTTGACCAGTGAATGGCCTGGAGAAGAATTACCTCCTAAAAAGGAGTTAAAGAGGAAGAGACTAAAGATGGATGATAAAGGGAAGATGATTGCTATAGCAATGTCCTGAAGAAGATGGGATGAAGTGTATAGGTCTTAGTAAGGAATAATATCACTTCTGATAGAAAAGACAGTAAGTCAAGAATAGGTGATGAAGCTAAAAATTATTGAGGCATGATGGAGAGGAGTTAAGTTCTTTTCATCAGATGCTACCAATCTTCTGAGTTAAGTAGGAAGATGTGTCATTTATTATATAGAGAGGGGAATTTGGGTAGAGTTAAGTGTTGGAGGAAAAAGGAGGGTTGGGACAGTTATAGTAATCAGGGATGATGATCTCTGAAGAGCTTTTGCCTCCAGTGCCAACTTCAAAGCATGTCACCAAGAATAGCTCACTCTGAGGAGAATATGAGAGACTGGAACAATATTCTACAGAAATGTGTGTTTATTCCTTCATTCAAAAAAATTACTGAATGTCAACTATATGCAACATTGATACCTGATTAATCAGTAAGGAGGATACAAAGATAAGCAAGGTAGACTTTGCCCTCAAGGACAGTCTAGTTGGGAAATTGACATGTATAGATAGAAATATAGTACTAAGTAGGATATGATAATGGATATGGCAGGTACAAAATATGAGAATTCAAAAGAATGACACATGTAGGATAATGGCTCACATGGATAAAACTCCTGCTTTTGGAGAAAGTCATGTTTCCATAAGCTCTTTTATCATGAATAAACTTTGTCCCAAATTATACCATCTGTGGCAATTATTGTGGGCTTCACCTAGCTAACAAAGTTATATCCTTGCTAAGAGCATATTTCCCTAATTAGGTGGCAAATATATCAGAATAAGAGGCTTTACATAGATAATTTTAATACAACTAAGGAAGGGGCAGAGGTACATAAAGGGATAGGTCATGATTATGATATAATTAAAAATCTTTAAAGTGCTTAGCAGGCTTCTATCCTAGAAAGATCCCTAGCTTTGTAATCAAAGGACCTGGGTTCAGATTCAGACTTTGACATTTCTCACATGAATGACCTTGGGTCAGTTATTAAACTCTTTAAACATTTGATTTTAAAACTTCGAATTCCAGATTCATTCCCTTCCTCACTTGTCACCCACCCTTACAGAGAAGATAAATAATTCAGTATGTGTTGTACATGTGTAACTATGCAAAACATTACCATAGTAGATATATTGTAAAAGACTGAGTATATTTCCCTCCCTCCTATCCCACCTCCCACTTGGTCTATTCCCTACTTTGATTCTGTCCCTTTACAAAAATGGGTGCTTCCAACTTCCCTCCCCCCCAGCCTGCCCTCCCTTCCATCATCCCTCATCTCATCCCCTTCCCTCCTACTCTCCTGTAGGGTGAGATATCCTATTTAGTATGTATGTCATTCTCTCCCAGAGCCAAATTCAGTGAGAATAAGGTTTTGCCTTTTTGCCTTCCTGGTCTTCCCCTCCATTGTAACCATTTTCCCTTGCCTATTCTATATGAGATAGTTTACCCCATTCTGTCTCTACCCATCTCCTCTCATTATATTCCTCTCTCACCTCTTAATTTCACCTTTTAAATATCATCTCTTCCTATTAAATTTGACCTGTCAAATTTTCTATTCAACTCTGGTTTTTTCCTCAAGAAAGCTTGAAAGTCCTCTATTCCACTGAATGACCATATTTTCCCCTGAAACATGATACTCAGTTTTGCTGGGTAGGTGATTCTTGGTTTCTACTCTGTAGAAGTCCTGTTTCTACTCTGCCATCTTGATTCTGCCCGACTAAGATATTTTTAAACCATAAATTCTATGCTGGAGAATTTTTACAAAAAATGACTACTTTTTCTTTGTCTCATATCAAGAAAGTCTTCAGTGTTATTTTCTGTTCCATTACATGTTAAAAAAGAGTGGTCATTCTTTAGAAGTAAGTTTTCACAGTAAATTTGGAAGTATGATATCTCCTACCCTATGTTTCTTGAATTGTTTTAATGAATCCTGATACAAATATGCATATATAAATATTCATAGGGTCGATCATTTGAATCTTTGCAAAAGTGATGAATATTTCCCTGGTCATTAGAAAATATGTTTGAGGCCATTCATTCATTGAAACACTGATATTAACAACAGCACAAGCATATTTCTTATCCTTTTTCCTTAGAGTACTCACATTTCAACCCCCCATCTGCTCCAGGTAGAACCCAAGAAGAAACCAAAGCTCATTTACATTTTATTTCTGGTAACTTACCTGGAATATCTGATATTCTTTTTCAATTAGATGTCCCAGTACTAGAAAATTAAGTGCCCAGGACTAGAGAGGATGATCACTAAAAATGGCATTAAAGATGGTAGTAACATTGAAATAGACAATTCTTTACTGAAAAGGAAAATAATCTCTAAGTGGCTTTCTACACAGCACCAATACCCATAAGAAAGGTGTAATTGGTAATCAGATCTCTAGTTGTTCTAAAATACTCACTTAATCATTTTAAAATTGGGAAAATATTCAGATTATTGATGTATAATTTTAGTATTTGGGAACATAGACGTCCCTGGAATCTGTTTAACATGAGTGATAATATCAACCAAAAATTCTAGGGTATACTTCAAAGATGTTCTTCAAATTATGAATAATTAATAATGCAGATTAAACTTTTAAAAGTATGTTGTACATAATCTTTTCTTTGGAGAGCTGGTTGTTAAACTTTTACCAGTACATCCCTAAGTGAAACCTTCTTCCATGGTGACTTATCTACTTTCTAATTTCAGATTCTTGCTAGCTGGTTTACTTTAAGTGAGGCTCACCTATTAGAGAAGTATTCAATTTTTGTTACTTTGTGTTCCACTTTCCCTTAAAAAAAAAAAACAAAAAAAAAAGACCTGAGGAAAGACAATTTTCCTGACGTTATTCAGTTTGTTCATTTTTCACTTAAAGGGATTACATGATTGAATTTTATTATAGGCCTCAGGTAGGATAAAGATAATATCATTTAACATAAATTCATTTTGCCCTTCATAACCTAGTACTGTGAACCCATGGTCACCTAACAATGCTCTGAGGAGACTTACTAGGGTCTTAATTTCTACTTCCTGGTGAGCTTCAGCCCCCATTAAAAAATCTAGTAATTCTTCCTTTTAGAGGGGCAGCTTAGCATAAAGTCACTTGAAGTTATGAAGACTTTTGAAGGCCCTAATACCTCCAGGACCAGGAACATATGATCTCACCCTCAATACTATTAACTGTGTGATTATGGTCAAATTGTTTAGCCTCTTTCAACTCCTGTTTCCCCACTTGTAAAGTGTTTGTGGATGTGGAATGGGGGAGAGAACAATAATTATGCCAACTTCACTTACCTAAATAAGATAAAGTACATGAAAGGGCTTTGTAAACTATAAAGCACAATATAAATAGTTGGGGGCAGCTAAGTGGCCTAATGAATAGAGCACTGGCCCTGGAGTCAGAAGGAGTTGAGTTCAAATCTGGCCTCAGACACATAACACAAAACTAGCTGTGTGACCTTGCGAAAGTTACTTAACCCCAATTGCCCTCCTAAAAGCAAAACAAAAAACAAACAAACAAAAAACTTTAATTATAAATAATTGTCATTACTATTGCTATTTACTTGGAGTTCTTTGATCCCAGTTATAGTCTACCTGACATTAAAACTTCAAGTTGTGATCTGGATTGTCATTCTACCAATTAGAACCACATGATATACAATCACTAAACACATATTTAAATTACTGAAAGTGTTATATATTGTACATGTGGATAAGATATGACACTTTCCTGTTCCCTAAACTAAGCTGGTCAGACTCATGTCATGGTAGTTGCCATCTTCACAGACAGCAAGTAAAAGAACTTTTATTTCAGTTCAACACTTTATTGTATATTTTATCATATTCTCTCTTCTATGGATGCTAGTTTTGTTTCATTTAACAAACTATTAGTTCCCTACAGCATGAGCTATACTCTTTCTATAACTCTAATGTGGTTAGCTCAATGTTAGACACAAAAGCTACTTAATTCCTTGAAATTATATTGGTGGGAGAAGGTCCTGAAGTGTGTGTATATGTGTGTGTGTTTGTTTGTATAAGAACTCATTATGTCAAAAATTCTAAATTGGAGATTAACTGGACATAGCAATTATAGCTCAAAATCCTCCATAGCTACACTCAACCCCTGCTGCAGGGCACACAAGACCACTTTAAGTTTTGTTCACTTTTTGTGAAAAGTCTAGAAAGAAGAGACATGGATACTCCTCTTTCAACTATTTACCCACCCCCAAACTTCAGAGTTTTGCCTGGGGTTACTCATATTTCTAGGAGTGGAGTAATTCAAGTGTAGGCCAAGTCAGGTTTAGGAAATCACAGTGACTGAATTCCTCTTCCTAGTCTTGCCCAGATTAGATGGGGCTATGGTGCTTGGCCATCTATAACTTCATTAGGTCTAGTGTTGTTGTTGTTTTGGGTGAGTGGGTTGTATTTATTTAGTATTTAATTTTCCCTCAGTTGCATGTTAAAAACAATTTTCAACATTTGTTCTTAAAACTTTGAATTCCAAATTCTCTCCCTTCCTCCCTCCCCACCCACCAAAAGAACTTTCAAAGCCTCTCCCCACGGGACTTAAAAAGCCCATCCTTATGTTTTGTTAAAATTCCCTCACCAACTACCATGACTCATGACCTCCAGTTTGTCTTATTCTGTATTACTTAAGAAAGTCTGTTATTTGCTTTATTGTTTGCAATCCTGTACAGTCCACCTCTGACTGCTATGCAAAGTGCATATCATTGGCAGATTACATAGGGAAGGCAGCATTGTATATACCTAGCTTGCTTTCAAATGTCAGTAGGAAGACAGTCAAGCAAAGATATGGAAGATCTCTGTTAAGTAAAATATTTTTATCATATTTTCTGTTGACAATTAGCAAAGTACATTTTGAGGGGTTCTAATACTTTTTTAGTCGTGAACTAATATAAATAAATTTGTGGCACCATACATACATCATGGACATTTTGAAAGCTAAAGTTAATCTTTCTTTCTGTCTTCCCTACACCCACCTTTTCTTGGTTCAAATGATTATGGTGTTGACATGCAGTTTATGCATGATGGATGAAAGGAGACAGTAAAAGGCAGGATGAGCTAATAACAGTAAAGTCAGTATTGAATCAGAAATGTATTGAGATACTGGGAGAAATCAAGATATGGGCTTCAATCATTAGAGTTTGTCACTACCGAGATTTGTTGGTTGATGTGCTGTCAAAGTACTGAGAGAAAATAGGTTTTATAACAAGCAACTAGACTGCCGAGAAAGCAGTTTAACACTCAAAGGACTTTGCATAAATAGACAGTATAAAGTGATGGGGGGGCATGCAATAAACTTTGAGTCTTGGGAAAGATAACATTGATCTTGCTTTAAAAAATAGTTCCTGAAATAATTTTTTGGTTAAAACAGCATTCATTTTAAGTATTTTCTAATGGGAATGTTTAATCGTATACTTTTCCATGTATTTTAGCTTTCTCTGGAGATCTAGAGGCATATAGGTAAGAACCCAAATGAAATTTGCATTATAAAATTCCCTACACATCAATACTGTAAAATATTATTGGTAATAGTATTTTATTATGGCCAACTATATGGTGAACTGTACATGATCTAAAAGGCATGAATAATTGAGTCTATAGATTATCCCCAAATCTCATTTAAGCAAAAAGCATATACCCTATCTTTCATCAAACCTTTTTACTAAGGCATTAATATGGTGTCTGGCAGAAGATTTCTCCTTTTCTGTGGGAGGAGGGAGGGGTAAAGGATGGGGTGCTACTCAATAGAGTGATGCAGCCTAGTTTGTCTCGAGTACAGTGCACATGAAAAAAGTTTAAAGTTGAATATCCTAGGAAGCAGAGCTCATATAGAAATTAATAACCAGCCAATCCCAAATGACTGAGACCTGCCTTTTCAAAGTGTTTCTTTTGAATCCATTGTTCACTTAAATCTACTGATGGTGATTAGTGCTTTTTTATCTCAAGAGAGACAGGATGTTTCTACATTTCATTGAGAAAAGAAACATAGAAAAATAAGACTGGGCAAAAATGTTGACAGTTATGAAATGAGCATCACCTATTTTTAGTGAATTTTAGGTGATTTTAATTGTGAAAGGAAGAGAAAGAGAGAGGAAGAAAGGAAGGAAGGAAGGAAGGAAGGAAGGAAGGAAGGAAGGAAGGAAGGAAAGAAGGAAGGAAGGAAGAAAAAGAAAGGAAAAAGGAGTAGTCATATAAATGAATACAATGTAATATTTACCATAGAAATTTGCTGAGGCTTGATTCAATATAGCCTTACTTTCCCTGACATCAAGGTCAATGATAAAGTCACAGTGAATGATGGAAATGCAGGGACAAGGGCTATGAGGTACCTGTTGAATTCAGTGAAGAAACTAGGTAGGATAATTCCTTGTAGGGTAGAGGATGACATTCAAAAACATTGAATATGGCTAATATTTATGAATGGCATGAACTTCAAATCATCTCATTTGATGCTCAAAACAGCCCTTTAATATTGCCTATAATACAGGTATTATCACCAAAATTTCAGAGACAAGAAAAATTAAGCTCACTTCTATTTGAATTGTCTTGGAAAGATTCTGAAGGTCATCTGGCAGAATACGATATCAGACAGTGATGTCCTCTTTCAAACTAAACTGTCAAACATTCAAACTCTACTTCAGGGAGTGCAACTCCAATGTTGCTATGTTGTTCAAATGCCAAATGTATGACTGAAAAAATATTTTATGGAGAGCTCACACAGGGTGAGCATTCTACATGGTGGTTGGAAGAAGTGACACAAGGACATTCTTAAAGTCTCTCTTAAGATTTTTGGAATTGATTGACAAGGGAGACACTGGCACAGGACCACTCAGCATGGCATGGCTTCATGAGAGAGGGTGTTGTGCTCTATGAGCAAAACGGAATTGAATTAGGTCAAAAGAAACACAAGATGTGCAAATTTAGAGAATCCACCCCAAATGTTCACATGGACCTTTGTGCCCAACCTGTAGTAGAACATTCCAAGCTCATATTGGTTTGATAAGCCACAGCTGGAGACACATTGTAACTTGACCCTAGCATAATGATGCTATTTTGGTCCTCTTTGAGAATGAAGGACTTGACCAACAAAATTTCAGCAACCCAAAATACTAAGCTCTGAGAGTTTAGGTTATTTGTCTATGGCTGCATAGATAGTAAGTTAGCTTTTCAAATACTAGATAGGAGCATGCTATCCTTACTTCTTCACTCTTGACCCCACTCCTCACTCTCTAGATATATCAATCTCTTCATCATCACTCTCTCCCTCTCTTTTTATCACTTTTTTTCTTCTAATATCCTTGTATGTATTGTCCTCCTCCATTGGACTGTCAGCACTTTGATGCCAGGAACTTTCTTTTTTTTTCCTTTTAAACTTAACACTTGCAACTCTAGTGCTTAGCACAATGTCTGTTACATAGTAAACATACAATATGATAAATACTCTATGAATCTGTGAGGTGAGACATGGCTAGATGGATGTTTTAGAATTGTTGGCTGAATGAATGACTGTATAAGGATACAGTGTGATACTGGTATCCTCTTTATTTTACTGTAGAGACAATATACCAGAGTGGAAAGAGTGCTTCATTTGGAACCAGGAGACTTGGATTTGAATCATCATTCTGAGATTTACTAGTGCTGTGCTGTGATAGACAAGTCCTTTAACTTCTTTGATCTTTAATTTCTTACAAATGTAGTCAATAATGTGTGGAGTACCTGTTGCATCAATTATCTGTGGGGAAAGGGCTTAGGAAACCTTAAAGTATTTTGTAATTAAGAATTATCATCTGGATATATTCTAACTTTGTGTGTAAGAGATAAACTAAACGAACTCCTGAGATATTTTTCACAACTAAGTTTCTATGACCCAAGTATTTGGAAGAGTAATTTAATACTAAAGAAATGAACAGGTCCACTTTTCATTGTGATACACTTACTTTGAAGCAAACATTTTAAATTCTTTGTCTCATACCATAAAGTATGGGGTTTGTACTTTACTTCCTTCTGTATTGATAAAAACCAGATGAACAATTTTCTATTGACTTCAATTTCTATGATCCAATTTTAAAAGGAGACATTTACCATGTTAGAGATTTCTTATCCACATAGGAGATACTGATAAGACTAACCACAGAAAATGCATTTTCCACAGGGAATAATCTGACCTTTAGCAATACCAGTCACCTTAAGACTTGCACTCTTTTTCCCATTTTTTTTTTTCTGCTCAGGAATGCTATTGATTGACTGTGTATTCTATATGAGCCTAAAAAGCTATACAAACCCAGTCTATACCCCAAGAAACTGATGCTTTTTCCAGCGAACATTCTTCCTTACTGCACTAATAAATTTATTTTACTTTCAGTTTAGCTCCTCATTTTATTTGATCACCAGTCATGCAAATCTATTGATGGAAAAAATTCCATCTGGGTTCTCAAGAGAGCCAGGTTAAAAGTCTGCCACAACAGAATATAGAGTTGAAAGGAATATTAGAGACAATTGAGTCCACATCCTTCATTTTATATATGAGAAAAAGAAAATGTGACATAGAGAAGTTCAGTGACTTTCTTAAAACCATACAGGTAAGATCTGAGGCAAGATTTGAAAACAAGTCTTCATGAATAATTTCAAATCCAGTGCCCTTTCTAATGTTCCTTCCCATCTCGTACCTCTAAAAGGTGTAATATTTGAAAGTTAAGTGAACTGAGAGACTGTGATCAGAGTATAGTCAATTTATTAGTCAGGCTAACAGTAACTAAAAACTAGGTTAATGACCTTGGTCAGTGATCAAAGACCACAAGGTAGGACTTACTAGACTTCATATAATTTTAGGACATACAAAAGAACAAAAAACAGAGTTGAGTAGGTGGGGAAAACAATGTAATTCATTACAGTAGATAGCACTGTGGGGGTGAAGAACAACATGATTGTTGGGACATTGGGAACAAGGAGCTAGCAACAACCCCCAGCTTCCCTCCTGTTATTAAGAAATGTTCATTATTTGAGTCAACCTATGAAGTTAGAGAGGATGGACCAGACTTCTTTGGATAATAAGCCAAACACCCTTAAAGGATAGCTTAGCAGTGTAAGGATACTAGAGCAGACTCTGTGGTGTTGATCTGATTTTTTTCAAGGGTAACAGATTTCTTTGACACAAAATACCACAGTGATTAATAAGAGAATTGAATTTCAAATTTAACTCATTATAGGACAACTAAATTTTTTAAACTAAGTTTAGAGACAAAAAATCATGACTTAGGCAGTTAGTAGGACAAAAATCATTAATTGTAAATAGGATTATTATTTTAAAGAAACAGAATCAATCTGATTATTCTGAAGGAAAGACTTCATATAGTATAGTAAATAGAATTCTGTTCTAATTACAGATTAAGCATGGGGTTTCTGGTGAACTTCTAGGTGTGGAAAGTTTCTCTATCAATGAAAGTCATACTTCTAGTCTTAAAGATTTGCTTAGAAGAATTAAAGATTAAAGAATATGTCTAGGAGCACACAAGCAATATGAGTCAGAAAGGAGAAGAGCTTAATTTTTCTTGGCTCTGAAGCTGACAATTGTCAATATAGTAAATTAACTTATAAAAGTGGTCCAATGGCTCTAAGGAAAACAATTTCCTTTCAGCTGAATAGCAATTGAACAGTCAAGAAGTTAATATAGGAATATATGTGGTTAATATATGTGTGACAAACCTTATAATTAAAGTTATGGGCATTAATTGACTTCCTGAACTAAAATAGCCTATCATCTAAATTAATGACAAAGCAAAATACATATAGAGAATTATTCCCTTAGCATAAATAGCATTATGTGACTACATAAAAATAAATATTGCCTTAGAATTAAAAGTTTTTTTTAGTAGCTATGCACCTGAATAATAGGAAGATTTAGTGCCTACTCCGCTAGTTATCATACCTTTGGGTCCATTATGTATTGTTTTATTTTTTCTTAATAAAGGTAAATAATGCTATATTATATCCTGGTGAAAAGTATTTTAATTTCAATTTTAATACTAGTTAACATTATATTCCATTAACCATACAGTCAAAAAGCTATTTCTAGAATATGGTATTGACCATTTTATCCTTTCCTCCATTCAGTCTGATGGTTTTCCTCCTAGAACTCTCACCATTCCTTATCTACCACCTTGGATAGTTCCTTATCCCTCTTTCTTTTAAAAATATTATTTTTCCACATTTGTAAAATTGTAAAAACAATTTTTACATTCATTTTTAAAACTTTGAGTTCCAAATTTGCTCCCTTCCTCCCTTTCTCCCACCCCATTCAGAAGGCAAGTAATTCTATATAGGTTATGCATGTATAGTTCCTTTTCACTTAAAAATGGGTCTCTCCAAAATTATGCTTTTGTCCTCCTTTTTTAAAAAAAATTAATACCTCAGTTGGTGTTCCTAACCACCTCCATACTTCAATTATCATCCTAATAAAGATTTGTATCTTTATCTATACTTATATCTTATCTATACTTACAACCTCTCCCCAAAGATGCAGTCCCAAATTTTCAACTGCTTGCTTTCTCCTTCTGACTGTCTCATTGACTCCTTGAACTCATGTCCAAAACTGAATTTTTCACCTTTTTCCAAAAGCCACTTATTCACCTAATATTTTTTATTTCCGTTGATGCCACAACCACCCTCTTAAATCACTTTGAAAATTTCCATCTCTAACATAAATCCTTTTCTGACCCCCCTCCACAAAATAAACAATGGAATGCTAAATTATTAGAATTCCCAATGTTCTATATTTACTTTGTATCTGCTTTATATTTTTTCACCTGTATTCTAGTCCAAATGAATTATTGTCTGTCACTGACTTTTGTCCTTTTTTCTTATAGCTTTGTGCCTTTGCTCTTCCAAGTCTTAACTGGACCCTCTCCCCTTATCTATCTCTCGAAGTCCTCCTCTTCATTTGAATGACAATTCCCGTGCTATATACTATATGAAGTATTTCTTGACTGACGTTTTCCAGTAAGTTCTGCCATCTTAGATTTTTCATAGCACTTTGTACTTGTCCTTTGTATTCATCATCCATTGTTTACCAAATATTATCCACATTCCCTTCTTATTTTTGCTAAAGTTATGTGTAGCATATATTTAATTCAAAGTTTATTGAGTTGAATTACAGTACTGTTAGGAACTATAGTATAGTTTGCAAAAATAGATAACTCTCCCTTTCCCTTCAGTAGACATTTATGTCTGTGACCTTCTAAGACTTTGCCTTAGAAGGTGTGATGCTCACACCTATCATTAGAACAGTCAAACCAGATGTTAGATTTAATTGTATAGGATATAGGGAAAACAAACAAAATAAACGATGGAATGCTAAAAAAAGGGAAAGAAATAAAGAAAAAATTCTTATCGTTAGTGAAAGGGAAAAAGAAAAGCAAGGACCATAGAAGGTCTTTAAGGGCCTGGGGTTTGGGGAGAAGAAGGCATATGAACTTTTTTTTTTAATTTTCAAACTTGATGAAGCCTTAGGTTATAGACATGCCCTTCTGATTTCCTAATTTATTTTTAAAATGACTCTTATTCTTTTAAATTCAATAAATGTCATCATTTTCAGCATTCTCCTCCTAGAAACCACAATGCATTAAAAAATAACTTTTTTGTTGATGTGGAACTTGAAATACTATGTCAAACATCACCTATATTAACAAATTTATCCTTAAATATATATATTAGAAAATATAATAGAAGAAAATGTTTTATATGCTCTTAAGACAGGAATCCCAGCTTCCATGCTCTCCTTGAACAAGAGTTTTCCAAGTATTTTGAAATAGTACAAGGCCCAAGAAAGTTATTCACTCTGGTCATGATTCATTTATTTTCTATCATCCTGTATTTCAAGAGCACTCCAAAACCTTTTAAAATATGTGGAGTTTCTGGCCTTGCTCTTTCCACTTATGGAGCTGATTCAATCCTTGAATTACAATTCCTTTTAAAGAATTCCATTTTAGGATCACCTGCTTAAGAGGAAATAAAAGCCAACTCAGTGATAATTCAGATCATTTTAGAGATGTGTAGAGGACAAATCTTTTAAAAATAAAACTTTTTCATTGTAGTTCTAAAAAAGAAAGTTTATGTGTGGGCTTAAATATGGTATAGTTAAAAATGAAAAAAATACATATACATATTGCAAATATACTTTCAGTTTATATTAGCAAACTATCAGGGTTAGATATGTATGTAGAAAGATGCAAATATATAATATAAATATTCTTGAAATAAATGAGTGACCACTAAAAGAAACTCAACAGAAGTTGAGTTAAAAATAAAAGGAGCTCTCTCTGCATATAGATAGAATCAGACTTCTTCCATATTTAAAGAACAAAAAGCATTTTGTTGATCTTTTGGTCAGTCTGCTCTTATCCTCTCTTTTCTCCTTTTAACTGAAAATATTTTTGAAATTTTTTATTTTTCCCATTGCCTCTTGAAATATATATTGGGTTTCAAAGTTTGTAAAAAGTTTTAAACATATAATTTGCACAATAAGTCATGGAGATAGGTACAACATGTATTGTTACCCCATTTTACAGATGAGGAAATTGAAGTTGAAAAAATTTAAGTGGCCTTTTGTGACCATAAAACTACTAAGTGCTAGATGTAGAATTTGAATTCAAATCTTACTGAGGCTCACTTTTTTATATCTTTCTATTGAGTGTATAATTATGTTTTTTTTTTATTTGATTGGGGCAGGAATAGGGAGTAAATGTATGATTTCATTGGTATTGGGAACTCTCAGGTAAGGAACATTCTTCTACTGATGCAGATCAACAACTTCTCTGCAATAGTTGTCCTATGGAGTTGAAAAAATTTAAGTAAGTGATATACCCAGGATCACACAGTCAGTATTCATCTGAAGTAAAACTTCAGTACAGACCTTCCTGGCTCTGAATCTTGTTACCTACTATACCATATTACCTATATTATAATGCAGAATATAAACTTTCCACCACTCTAATATGTTTTCCCATTTTTCTCAAAGGTCAGACCAGCAGAATGAAAGCTATGGTGAGCCTTACCAACCTGAAAAGGTTCTAAGGTCCAGTCTGGAAGGCAATGGGAAATGGGAAGGAAAAGATCTCTTTATTATTATCATCCATCACTTTCTCTTTTTTCCTCCTGGTCACAGAAGCAGAGATAGCTCTACCCCTCCCTAAATCAAATCCCTTAATCTGAAATGCTGGTTCTATTCCTTCCCATTTCCTCTTATGGTACTGAAGCCTTTCTCTTTTTCTTGTATATCTTTGATCTCTCCCTATCCCCTTCATATCTTGAAATAAACTCAGGTTTCTCTCATCCTAAAAAAGGAAGAAAATAGTGTTTTCTTGATCTTTCTAGCCTATTCAGCTACTATTCTTTCTTTCTTTTCTCTTTATTAGCTTGGAAAACAAGTTGATTACATTCAATATCTCCACTTGCTCACTCCTCTTCTCCAAGTCTTGGATTATGGCATCTACCTCTACCAATCTATTGAAACTTTTCTCTGAAAGGACATTAATGGTCATCTCATCATGAAAGAACAAAAGTCTCTTATATTCCTTGACTTTTCCGCATAATTTGACATTTGACCATTTTCTCTAGGTTTTTCTGCTAATCTAGACATTCCTTATGCCTTCTTCATTGAATCTTAATCATCTTCCTAACACTTTCAGATATATGTACTCTACTTTTCTGTCCTTAGACTTATTCTATATTCCCTCTATTCTTTCCCTAGATAATCTAAGTCTCTCACTTCATGTCAACTTTAACTTCTAGTTTATTTTAAAAAATTCAAGTCAGCGATCATTTGTTAAGTGCCTACTTTGTTCAAGGCATTGGATTAAAGACTATGAATATAAAAGTTATTCTTTTAATTTTTTTAAAGATGATGCAGTCCATGCATTCATAGTATGTTTAGCTTATTTGTCATGTAGGGGTATGGTGAAGGCTACATGAGTGTATATATACACAGATGTTGTGTAGAATGGGGGCAAAGGAGCAATCTAGATGAAGTGCTCTAGGAAAATTGGGGCAACCCTAGGGCTAGTTGGATTATAGAAGCCATTCACAGAAGAGGTAAGTCCTGCATTGAACCTTAAAAAAAATAAAGCTTCTAAAAAGTGGATATGAAGAAGAAATAGGTATGCCTCAAACACTGGGGCCAGCCAGGCTGAATTCATGAAAGTCAGACATGGTGTGTCAGGTGTAAAGCCAAGCAAAATCACCTTTCCAGAGGACTGCTGCTGTGAACAGCTTCAAAGTTCTGATTACATAGTATAGTGAAATCTCTATTTATTCAGCAGTAAATTAAAGCAAAACATTCATAGAAATCAAAGTACAACATTCACAGTGTTATGACATGATAACTTATCACTAAAATGGCCACATAGTTTTCATGAAAGTGGCCACATAGTTTTAAACAAAGTACATTCATTTAGTAACTCAATCATTTAGTAACTTAACCATTCAGTAAATCCTTAATTCAATCATCCTTAAGGAGGCTTGTATCCTTAATGTACACAAAATACAAAAGTCAAAGTTCTCTAGCCCAGGTCACAGTAAATCATAATCTTCTCGGTCAGCGTTGCATATCCAGGAAGAGATCTTTTCATCTTGACTAAAGTCTGGCTCTTAGCTTCCATGGTTCCTCTTCCATGGTTCCAGCTCCTGCCTGAATCTACAGAATTGTCAAAGTCAGGCCACTCCCAGTTCCTTTTCCAGGACCTTGTCCAGTTCCTTTCCATATTGAAGCTCATGGTGTCCAGTCCACCTCAAGTCCTTCACAGTTTCTGTTCCTGTGAAGTCAAAGCTTAAGAAAGCCAATAATATCTGAATATTGCACATTGCCAGCACCATCACCAATTCACTATCTGCCTATGAAATCAACAGAGACCCACAAACAAGGTCCAAGAGGTCAACACAAATCATTAACATAGAAATCAACACAAACAAACAATGTCTGACAACTCAACACAAATCATCAGTACAGTCCCAGGACCTCTGAAAACATCAGTAAGACCCTCCTCCAGGATTTCTGTAAACATACAACAACAAAAAAGAATTCTCTTTCAGGGCTTCTGAACTAGCAGTAATGTCCCAGGGCTTCTGTAATAACAGTACCATCTACTATCAGCAGACAAATCTGACAAAGGAACATCAAAACAGACAGAAAAAAATACTGGCACCACAGCCATGCTTCCTCCCAGTTCTTCTCCTTCTCAATTTTCAGTTCTTCTCAATTCTCTTCTCAGTTCTGCTTAATTCTGCTCAATTCTCAGCTCTTCTCTTTGACCAGCAGTTGGAAACAAATCTCCAATTAAGAAGAATACTTTTTGACTGAGAGATTAAAATACTATAACCTAGGGGTGGGGGACTTTGACCTTTGTACTTTGTGCCCATTAAGGAAGCAAGACTCCTTAAGGATAATTAAGTTAAAGACTTACTGAATGATTGTACTTTATGTCCCTTAAGGAGGCAAGAGCCTCCTTAAAGATGATTGAACTAAAGACTTACTAAATAATTGAGTTACTAAATGATTGTATTTTGTTTAAGACTATGTGGCCAAGGGGTGGCTAGGTGGCCCAGTGGATAGAGCACCAGCCCTGGAGTCAGGAGGACCTGAGTTCAAATCCAGCCTCAGACACTTAAAACTAGCTGTGTGACCTTGGGCAAGTCACTGGACCACAATTGCTCTACCTTCCCCCCTCCAAAAAGCAAAGAAAGAAAGAAAGAAAGAAAGAAAGAAAGAAAGAAAGAAAGAAAGAAAGAAAGAAAGAAAGAAAGAAAGAGCAAAAACAAAACAAAACATGTGGCCACTTTGGTGAAAACTATGTGGCCATTTAAGTGATAAGTTGCTATATCATAACATTGTGAATGCTGTACTTTGATTTCCATGAATGTTTTGTCTTAATTTACTTCTGAATAAATAGAGAGTTCACTATACTACGTAGTCAGAACCTTGAAGCTGTTCATAGCAGCAGTCCTTTGGAAAGCTGCTTGTGCTTGACTTTATATCAGGTTAGGGGAAAAGCTAGCAGTCCAGTTTACATACAACATGTAAGAAAGATATTAATGTGAAATAAGAAAAAAATAGAAAATAGGTAATATAGCATAGTAGATAAAGGACTGCTCTAGGAATCAAGAAGACTAGGTTTTTAAAATCTTGCCTCTGACCAATATTGTGTGACCCTGGGTAAACAACCTAATTTCTCAGTGATATAGTTTCTAAGAATATACATTACAGAACAGGTGACGGCCTTCCTTAAGAAAGGACATTTCCTTTCTGGGAATTTCCTGTACTAGTCTTTCCCCAGCCCCCAAATAAGTCAGACCTAGAAATGTAGGGGAAGGCCAGATTATAGGGAGTCTAACCAAGTCATTAGTATTTTATGATGGAGTTCTTTAGTTAAAATTAAAAGTTTTTGAGTAGTGGAGTGACTTATTGATGTTTGTGCCTTAGAATTTAATATTTTGTGAAAGATGGACTGGAGAGGGATCAGGCTGAAGGAAATGAGTGCAGTTAAAAGATTTTTATAATAGACCCGACCAGGACTCAGTGGGGTTTTAACTAGGGAGGTAACAGTGTGAGTGGAAAGAAGGGAATGGAATCAAGAAATGTCAGGAAAGTGTAATCAAAGGGATTGCAACTGATTGGATGAAAGAAAAACATTTATTAATTGCTGACTCTGCTTATACTCTGCTAAACATTGGGAATATTATTTCAAAAATGAGAATGTGCCTGTTTTAGTATAATAGGTGAGGGGGGAAAGAAGCTAAGGTATTGTAAGTGAAAAGATGGAAGGAGAACAAAAGAAATTTCCATTAACATAACTCTTTGAAGGCAAATGTAGATTTGATTACAGTTCTCAGAGAAAGAGGTAGAAATTAGGAAGAGGCAGAATAGGTTAGGCAGCTCTATAAACTGGAGCAGGGGAAAACATACCTAGGGTAAGATGAGGATTCAAGATTCCAGGAAGCACAGCAGTGAGTGGCTTAGTTCTACTCAGAGAAGACCTTTAATTGTCTGGTTTAAAGAGAAGAGCATCAGAGTGGAATATAGCCAATTGAAGATGTGAGGATGTAGTTAGGAAAAGAAAAGGTTAGTACATAGAAAATTGGGACAATTCTGTCACTGAAAAAATAATTCAAGTATATTTGAAGGTTGGCTTGAGTTTGTACTCAGACAAAAGAGAATCTTTCATTAACTGTTAATAGCCATATCAGCAGCTTGGAATTTCTTTTTAAGCCATAAATTTAAGTTTGGGCATTTTCTCTGGCATCATGTTACTCCTTCTGGATAGTGGATCTCTTTACACTGGAAGATGAAATGCTTTGGGGGAATTTTCCTCATCTCTAAAATGAATAGTTGAACTAGATGACTGCTTGAATTCCTAAATCTCTGCTTCTATTCTGGACACCATTTATGAAGGGCTTATTTTCAGACGTACTGTGTTGTGCATTACACAGTCTTCTACATATAAGTATTTAACTGACCTAGCCCCTCCAAATTCACAGCATTTCTTTTTTACAATAGAGTGTTAAGATTCTTTTTCTTGGCTCCCTCCATCAGAATTGTTTCTTTGTGCCCATTCCTGCAAAAAAGAATATTACATCTTAGTTGAGTCAAAGAGGCTACAGCAGTTGGAGGGTGTCAGTATAATCTTCTATAAAGAATGAATAATTTAAAAGTATTATTATTAGCAGTGAATTATAGTTGTCACTCTCAAAATAGGAGGAGGAATCATGTGGGTTGGGGGTAGGGTGGGAATGGAGCATAAGTCTGGTAGTTTTTTAGACACTGGGGAATAAAACAAAGCTTAGAAGGAACTTTTCTCATTTTTATTCAATCCCTCTCTATTTTTGTACTTAATATTAGCAGATTATTTGGGAAAGTCTTTTGGAGGGTCTTATTTCTAAGAAAAGCAAAAGCTAATTATGATAATTGAATCCTTAAGCATTTGCTTCATAACAATAAAAGCACACATGTCCTTTCCAGATTAAAAAAAAATGTTTGCAAATATATTTAATTATAAGGCCTTCTATCCTCAGCTAGAAATATCCACAAAGGTACCTTAAACAGGGATAACCTTGTAATGAATATTTTTCACCAGGTGGCTTGTGAAGATCCTGAATTGTAATTAGAACCACAGAGCTAAAGCAAAAAGTAGTCATTTTATTCTTGAATTAAACAATCTAAGTTTGAGTATGGCTAGATTTCTATTCTAAGCATTGGAACTAACATGATTTCTGAGACAAAAGAGTTATGAATTTTTTTAATGGTAATGTTGGGAATAACAAGGGGGTGAAATGGATAGAGCCAGGCTTGGAGTTAGGAAGACTTGTGTTTAAATCTGGCTTTAGATACTTATGTATTGTGTGCCCCTATGCCCCACTTAACTCTGTTTGCCTGTTTACTCATCTATAAAAATCCTTTTTTATTTCATTGAATAATTGTTTTCTTCCCTTAATGTATTATGCTTAATTTTGTTGATGCTTGGTTGTAGTCCTAGCTCTCTTGCCTTCCTGAATATCATGTTCCATGAGCTCCTATCTTTTAATGTTTCAGCTGCCAAGTCCTGTGTAATCCTGATTGTGGTTACTTGATGTTTGAATTGTTTCTGTGGTTTTGTCTTTTTGCCTTCCTATTCTTCCGCTCCCTTGCAGCCACTTCCCCTTGCTTCTTCCATATGAGATGGTTTACCCTACCCTGTCTCTCCCTATCTCCTCTTTCCATTTTCCTCTCTCACCTCATAATTTCACCCCTTAAGTATCATCCCTTCTCAACAAATTCAACCTATGCCCTCTATCCATATAGAACTGTAAACATATATACACACATTCACATATGTATTCATATGACCATACACCCTTCTTCCATTATTTTCATACTGAGAGAGGTTTCATCAGTCATAGTTATTTATTTCCATGTAGGAATGTAAATAGGACAACTTTGATAAGCTCCTTTTGGTTTCTTTTCCCTGATTACCTTCTCAGGTATCTCTTGCTTCTTGTGTCTGGATGTCAGATTTTCTATTCAACTGTGGTTTTTTCCTCAAGAATGCTTGAAAGTCCTCTATTCCACTGAATGACCATATTTTCCCCTGAAACAAAATACTCAGTTTTGCTGGGTAGGTGACCCTTGGGTTCATTCCCAGCTCTTTTGCCCTCTGGAATATCATATTCCATGCCCTTCAATCCCTCAGTGTAGAAGCTGCCAGGTCCTGGGCTATTCTGATTGTGTTTCCACAATATTGAAATTGTTTCTTCCTGGCTGCTTGTAGTATTTTCTCCTTGATCTGGGGATTCTGGAACCTGGCTATAATATTCCTGGGAGTTTTCTTTTTGGGATCTTTTTCAGGAGGTGATCTATGGATTCTTTCAACCTCTATTTTGCCCTCTGGATCTAAAACATCAGGGCAGTTTTCCTTGAGAATTTCTTGAAGAGTGATTTCTAGGTTCTTTCTTTGATCATGGCTTTCAGGTAGTCCAATAATTTTTAAATTGTCTCTCCTGGATCTATTTTCCAGGTCAGTGGTTTTTCCCATGAGATATTTCACATTGCCTTCTAATCTTTCATTTGTTTGGATCTGCTTAACAGCATCTTGATTTCTCATAAAGTCATTAGCTTCCATTTGCTCCAGTCTAACTCTGAAGGAATGGATCTCCTCAGTGAACTTTTGAGATTCTTTTTCCATCTGGCAAATTTGACTTTTTAAGGCATTCTTCTCCTCATTGCCCTTTTGGGCCTCCTTTGCCATTTGAGTTATTCTATTTTTTAAGGTGTTGTTTTCCTCAATCCGGCTGTTGGCCTTCATTTCATACTTTTCCTGCATCCTTCTCATTTCTCTTCCTAATTTTTCCTCCACTTCTCTTATTTGATTTTTAAAGTCCTTCTTAAGGTCCTCTATGGCCTGTAACCCACTCATATTTTCCTTTGGGGATTTTGGAGCAGGATTTCTGGCCTCACAGTCCTCCCCCTGTTCTATGCTTCGATCCTCTTTGCCCCCAAAATAGGAGTCTAAGGTTGCATTTTTCTGTTTATTTTGTTTCCTTTGCCTTGGCATGTTGCCACTTAATTACTTGACTTTTGGGCTTGTTGCCACAGTAGCACTCTGCCACCAGACAGGGGATAATCCTTCCCGAATGTGGGGGGGGACAACTTCTGTTTCTGGCAAGCTGGATACCCACCCCATGACCTCAACCCCAGACCACAATCCAGATCCAGGGAGGTTAAAGCAAGAGCGATTACCCCCCAAGATTGATTGCTGTATCTCCCTACAGTTAGCAGGCCAGGAGCTGGAGCTACCACTGAAAACTACAAAATGGTGTGTCTCCTCAGTGGTTTCTCGCTCCCAGGGGAGGAAGCCAACACATTCCCCAAATACTGGTCCCAAAGTCCATAGGGCACTAACCTATCACTTTGTCCTAGGCATGTCTGTGTTGATAATTCTGGAATCACCACAGCTGCTGGTGTTCTGGGGTCCTTCCAGCTGGCTGCTGGCCTGGCCGCCCTGGGGCTAAAACCACGGGTCAGGTGGACCTGGGCTTGGCTCTCAGCTTGCGCCACCCTGCCAGCTCCCAGGGTGCTGTGCTGGTCCTTCCTGCAGGGCTGCTGGGCTGTCCTCAGTGGGAGGTTAACTTCTCTGCGTCATTTTGTGGGTGCTGGGGCTCCAGAAGTTGTTCAGAGTCCCCTTTTACATAGTTTGGAGGTGATCTGGGGGGAGAGTGCCTTGGATGTGCTGTTTCTACTCCGCTATCTTGGCTCTCCATTTCTCATTTCTTTTTCTTAAAAAAATTATGTATTTACTTTTTAAATTTCCTTAGCTACATATAAAAACAATTTTTAACATTGGTTTTTAAAATTTTGAATTACAGATCCTCTTTCTTCCTCCCTTCCCACCTGTACCCTATTGAGAAGGAAAGCAGTGTGATATAGGCTATAATATGTGTAGTCATGTAAAACATTTCCCTAATAGTCATAGGGTGAAAGAAAATGCAGACAAAAAAACTTAAGAAAAATTAGAAAGTTAAAAAAATATGTTTCAATATGTATTCAGATACCATCAGTTCTTTTTCTGGGGATGGATAGCATTTTTCATCATACATCCTTCAGAGTTGTCTTGGATTGTTGTATTGCTGACAATAGTTGAGTCATTCATAGCTGATCATCTTATAACAGTCCTATTACTTTGTGCACAGTACATTTCACTTTGCATCAGCTCATGGAAGTCTTTTTGTTTTTTTGTTTCTTTTGAGAGCATCCTGCTCACCATTTCTTATAATATAGTGGCATTCAATCATAATCTCTTCCCAATTTTTCTTCTACCTCTTTTTCTTGATTTTTAAAAATCCTTTTTGAGTTCTTCCATTGTCTGAGACCATATTATTCATATTATTTTTGGAGGTTTTAGATGTAGGAGCTTTGACTTTTTTGCCTTCTTGTGAATATGTGTTTTGATCTTCCTTGTCACCATAGTAGCTTTCTATAGTCAGAGGTTTTTGTTTTTGTTTTCCCATTGTTTGTCATTTTCTCAGCCTATTACTTTACTTTTACTTGTTTCTTAAAGTATGGCTCTGCTTCCAGGCTGGAGGGCACACTGTCCTAAGTTTCAGAGGTTTTGTGTAACTGTTTTCAGAGATACTTCTAGGGACCAGTAAGTTTTCAGTTCTTCCAAAGTGGCATGATCTAGGGAGAAGAGTTCTGGTCTGTGAGCAACCACAAGCACTCTTTTTTGCCCTGGAACTGTGAGAAGGATCCTACTCCACTATGGCTGCAAACTCTGGTGTGCTAGTGCTTCTCCTCACCCTAGGACTGACACCCAGGACTGGCACCCAGATCTGAGTATGGGCAAAGCATTAGAGTCCTGACATCAGCCCAGGCTCCACATGATAATGTCAGGCCTGTTAAAAGCAGCAAAGGTCTCTAAACTCCCTTAGGCCTATTAAGGGCAACAAAATGTGTACTGTTTCCAACAAAGATTTTTGATACAACCAAGGGAGAGACTCAAAGGAACTTGAACAGCTGAAACAAGCAGCTCAATTTTATTTTGCTTGTCATTACACTAGCCCAACACAGTGGACAAGCCACAAGCACCTGAGGCCCTGGTTCCCAGCACAAGAAGCTTGGGACAGTGGCCTCTGTGACCTAAGAAAAAAGTTCAACTTTTAAAAATGAGCAAAAAAAAAAAACCTAAACAAAACACAAAAACAAAAAGATCCTTGGCCATAGAAAGGTGACAGGGAAGATCAAAACAGATGCTCAAAAGAAGACACCAATGTAATAATTCTAACATGAAAAGCCTTAAAGGGGAATATGAATTGTCCTCTAGTCCAAAAAGTCCAAATGTAAGGGCTCTAAAAGGATTTTAAAAATTAAGTAAAAAGAGTAGAAGGAAAATTGAGAAAAGAAACGAGAGGTATACAAGAGAGAATCAGTAGTTTGGAAAAGGAAGAACAAAAATTGACCAAAGGAAATTACTCCTTAAAAAAATGAGGTAAAAAATCAACTGAAGAAAACAACTCCTTTGAAAGTAGAATTGGCTAAATAAAAAAAGGAGGTACAAAAACTAACTGAAGAAAATAATTCCTTAAAAATTAGAATTAGGCAAATGGAAGCTGATGACTCTATGAGACATCAAGAATTGTTCAAACAAAATCAGAAGAATGAAAAAAATAGAAGAAAATTAAAATATTACAAAAACAAAATTCATGGGTTCCAGTTTAAAGGTGATTTAGGCAGCTAGGTGGTGCAGTGGATAAATTACTAGGCCTGGAGTTAGAAAGGATAGAAAGACAAAGACTCAAATTCAACCTCAGATACTTAGAATCTGTATGATACTGGGCAAGTCACTTAACCCCAACATAAAACTGGAGAAGGAAATGGAAAATCTCTACAGTATCTTTGCCAAGAAAAAGCCATAGATAGTTGATTCTTGGGGTCAGGAAGAGTGACACATGACTGAACAGCTACAAGGTGGGTGATTAGTTCCTGAGGTTCTGTTTTCAGGTTTCTCCCTTGGCTGTCTCATTCACTTCCATGTATAGTGTAGTGGAAAAAAAAGGACTAAATCTAGTCAGAGGAGATGGATTTATATTCCAAATCTGTTACTAAATCCCGAGATTACTACAGACAATTCACTGTATCTTTTTTAGGCTTCAGTTGTCTCTAACTTTTTTCTCCCCTCTGAATTCTATGACTCTCTACATTAATATCACCCATATATTTATGGCCCTAACCTTTCTTCTGAGCTCTAGGCCTACATGCCAGCTATTATGCTTACTACTTATTGGGGCAAATTATTTGTCTGTTCCTCCATTTCTTTGTGTTTAAAATAACGAGGTTGGACTAGCTGACCACTAAGCTCTTTGCCAGCTCTCAATTTAGTATTTGTTCACTAAATATTCAACAAGCATTTCTTAAGCACCTACTGTGTAGGTGCACTATTTTATTTGCATGGAATGAAAAGACAGAAATGAAAAAATCTCTATCTTCAAGAAGTTTGCATTCTTCTGGGAGAAACCACATCTACACTGATAGTGAATACAAAACATATACAACTAATTTTGGCAGGGAGGGGAGACACGTAGCAAAGGGAGTCAAAAGGGGCCTCCTGAAACAGTTGATGCTTCAGTTGAACTTCAAAGAAAGCTAGGGATTCTAAAAGTCAGAAATTAAAGACAAGCTGTAGAAGGAATTAAAAGTAGGCCATTTCGTCTAGAATGTAGAATGTGTGAAGGGAAATGATGTACATTAAACCTGGAAAGTTAGGCTGGAGGCAGATTATGAAGGGATTTAAATGACAAACAGATGAATTTATATTTACTCCTAGAACAATGCAGAGCCACTGAAGTTATTGAACAGGTAAGTGGCAGCAGACTTGTGTTTTAGGATAAGAAACTTCACAGTCTCATGGACATGGATTACACAGAGAAAAGACCAGAGACAGGGAAGTCAATTAGGAGGCTATGGGAATAGTGTATATGAGAGGTGATGAAAAGCTGAGCTGGAGTGGTAGCTGTTTGATGAATAAGAAGCATAAATGAATGTTTATTCATTGTATAATTTGTATGTATATATATATATATATTCCTGTGTATTATATATATAGTTATATATTATATATAATTTATTCATATAAATATAAATGAATATGAATTCATAAGAAGTATAAATAAAGAAGAGGAAGGGAGAGAAAGAGAGAAAGAAAATTAAGGGAATTATTATTTTCATATTAATATGATATATGTGATGAATATACTATTAATTTAGATTTATCAGAGCTGTCTTTTCTGACTTGGGAGTCAGAAGCTTACAATGCACCTTGAAATGACCAATCAAATCCTTGACAATGCTCTCACAATCACTACATTTCTGTGCCTATGTGTATTAGATGAAGTGAATCAAAGATTGTAGAACCTGTTCCTGTCCCAGAACTCTGATCCTGCCCCTCAGCAAGTAACAATCCCCAAAGATTTGAAACAATACTGTTCCCGCAGGACTCCAAAACACCTGTATTGTCCTACTCTATTGTCCTTGTCAGGTCCTGGAAATGATTGTTCGTAATCCACCTTTCCTCCCCTTTTCCAGCTTGAGATTTATGTATTTAACCTGTGCCTTTACTCCAGCATAGAGAGCATTCCTCACTCTGAAAGTAATTAATTAAACCACTTCTTGTTTCCTGGCACCCCTGTCTCTGGCCTGCTTTGTGCAGTTTCAAGTATGCACAGGTCAAAGACCTTAGAGTTAAATCCCGTTAACGTTAATTGGGGCAGCAGTTTTTAAGGGGTGAAACCTTGAGCCTTTCAGTATCTGATAAAAGGGACAAGGTGCCATTGGACCTTTTTCCAGAGTCCCAACTAACCTAGTCTGGCAGGTTCAATGTTCTAACCAACACTCCATTATTGGGTCTGGCCTTTGATCAAGCCTGCTTGTGAGGAATGCTCCAGGACTCCATTTATTGACTTGGATCACTTTGGTAAGGCTTGTTTTTTTTTTTTTCTGGTTTTCTGCACATGGATTGGTAAGTTTGTTGTTGTTGGGTTTTTTTTAACGTGTCTTTTTTATTTTTGTTTTTATTTTTATTTGCTGTACACGGAAGATTTCATTTGTGTAAGAATTGCTTACATGGTTGGTTTTGTGGTTGTTTGGAAACAAAAAAACAAATTTTGCACTTGGTTAGAATTATGGAATATTTGCTTCTGTAATTCAAGTGGATTGCTATGACAATGTGGGTTATCTGTATTTTTGTACTTGTGTTGTTATATCCCTTTACATGTACCTGTGTTTGTATATTGTGTGTACTTGTGCAGTTATTAGATAATTGCTGTTATTATCATCGAATGTTTATTTCTTTTCTTTTCTTCTTTTTGGAGGGGGGGAGGTAGGGCAATTGGGTTTAAGTGACTTGTTCAAGGTCACATGGCTAGTTTTTTGTGTTAAGTGTCTAAGGTCGAATTTGAACTCAGATCCTCCTGACTCCAGGGCCGTTGCTCTACTCACGGCACCTCTTAGCCACCCCCAAATGTTTATTTTTAATATGGGACAGATATGTGGGAAGGGCAAAAATGAGGGTACAGCAGTTCCCATCAACTCTCCCCCAGAGCTAACATGTATCTTTCAAATGTATGAAGAATATAGCTCTGACTATCCTTCTTATTTCCAGGATTGGATTGATTTGACTAGTGATGACTCCCAACTTTGCTGGCCTTATTGGGGCAGCTCTGGTAAGATCAAATTAGAGTATATAAGACAGAAACTAATGAATAAGGAAAATCAGTCTCTTGAACGGGACAGCTATAATAAATGCATACAGAGGAAAAGACAGAGAGCATAAGTCTGGATTGGAATCAGGGAAAGAAAGGATTACATCATTTGAAAACCTTCTCTTTAACAGCCTACAAACTCCCCAATTGCCTCAACTATACACCCCTTTACCAAAAGACTATGCTCTAGGTTCCCTTTCAAGGTGCAAGCCAAAATTTGCCCAGGAAAAACCCCAAGGACAGTAGGTTAGTCAGTACCTATGGTTTCAAGCACTGGCTGTGTGGAGAACTCTAGGCTATTGCCAAGGAGCTTCTTGGTCCCAGGGACGATCCTATAGGTTTTTCTGAGCAGTTCCAAATCATCCTGTATTTATATAGATCAGGTATCTGGATCTGTACCAACTCATGATTGTCTTGGTCAGGAAGGGAGAGACTAAAAGCTGGTATCCAGAAGTTTGTTTTTCTTGCAAAAAACCTAGCCACTGGAGAAAAAAAAAATGTAAAATCGTGGCTAGGGTAGAGGCTGAAGAGAAAAAAAGAAAAATTACCCCCCTAAAATATCAAGGGATCCTCCCTATAATCCCAATCAAAATGACGTGGCTCTAGGGAGGGCTGGGAGAAGGACTGGCAAAAGAAGGGGCATATATAGGCCATGCCCATTATCCCCATGACTCCTGTTGGAGATGTCTCCTTGCTCATACAGGGACAAGAGGCATCTGCTGTAGTTGACAACAGTGCCACATTCTTAGTTTTAAAACCCTGCATTCCACACTCACCTCTCCCAGAGTCGAGTGTATCTCAGTTGTAGAGATTGTCAATAAGATCATTATAGCCCATACTTGAAGGCCACTTTCCCTTTTTAATGGAGTGATCAGTGCCTTTCATTCTTTTGGCCTGGTCTTTCAGGCTGTGAGCCACTTACTAGGACGTGGTCTGCTCCATAAATTACAGGCCACTATTTCTTTTGACCCAGGAAGAACCACTTTCTTGTCTGTTTTATCCCTGACACCCTCCATATCTGGAAGTGTCTCCATTCCCTTAGGTTTCTTTTCCTTAACCTTTTCTGACCATCTGGCTCTTAATGAAATCCCCCCTAGTTTGTGGGCTTCAAATGCTTACCAACATCAAGTCAGTTATCCACCTATTCTTAGAGCACAGTCTATGTGCACCACAACCTTACCATCTATATCCTTACCATCCATATGTAAATACACACTCAGCACTGAGGCCATTGAGGGAGTTCAGCTTCTCTCACCAATGCCTTTTTACCTAAAGGTCTCATTATTCCCTGTATTTCCCTTGTGAACATATCCATCTTTCCAGTCTGGACAGAGTTAGCAACTTGTGAATGATCTCTGAGCAGTTAATGTTGTTGTAATATCCAAAGCACCTGTTGTCCCAAACCCCCACACTCTGTTTAACCCAGGTCATAACCCTGGGACACTCACTTTCCAATGATTAACCTCTGCAGTACCTTCTTTTCAACCCCATTTGCTCCTGAAAGTCAGTTAAGTCTTGTTTTACCTGGAAGAGATGCCAAAGTACCAGGATTGCCTTCCACAGGTCACCAATTCTATTTCTCACAGATATTAAAACAAGACTTGTCATTAGATTTTAAGGACTCTGTCATCCTTCAGTATGTGGATGACCTCCTTCTTTGTTCCCCCTACCAAGACATTTCTGTTCAGGACTCTGTATATCTCTTTACTGGTTTGGCAGCAAGAGGCCATAAGGTATCTAGGGACAGAAAGAAAGAAAGAAAAAAGAGATGTATATAAGTATATTTGGGCATAAAATGGATAAATGGGATGAAGGTGAGTAGATGAGGATAACGTTAAGGTTGAGAACTGGGTTACTGAAAGGAAGATGGTGGCTTGTGTGATGTTGTAAAAGTTCAAGTGACATAGTTTCTGGCTAATTTAATCATTTTGTTAATAAGGCTACCATGTCACTAATAAAAGAGGTCAGTGATACTCATGAATGCCAAAGATCATTATGGAGGTGGGCTCATAGCTTATATGCCTTTGGAAGAGAGGTGTTCCTCAGGGTGGCAATGGTTAACAATTGAGAATGAGGGGCTGGACCTATTCTGATGAATTTTGACTTTATCATTTATTTTTAAATTACCACCAACCTTGGGCTATCTAATCAAAGAATTTATCCCCACCCAAACCTGAAGAGAACATAATGAGATTAAATTACTTGTAAGGTTGTGTGGGGTCTAACCAAAATTGAGGAGAGTTAATTCAATGTCCTTCTAGAGACTAAACTTGGAAATGAGGACTCTAGAAAAAGGGGAAACTCTGGATCTCCCCCAAATCATTGGTTAATGATCACTTCTCCCACCTAGAGAATAATAGGAAAATTTGGAATAGGAAGGAGTATGGGTTAGGGGTGGGGGTGGGAAAACAGGGAGTTCTGCTTTGGACCTTTGAATTGTATATACTTTTTGGACAACCAGTTCAAAATGTCCAATAGACAGTCTGTGATGACTGGATATAGATGGATCCAACTGTGCTCCAATGAGAGCTGGGTACAGAGATTTGGGATTCACAATCTCTGCACTGGGGGAGCTAATACGATGGCTATGGGAAGTATAAAATAGTATGCAAAAATCAAGAAGGGAAGGAGCATTTACAGCCATAGTTAGGGAAGGCTGCATGGAGGAGCTGACATCTTAGCTGAGTCTTGAAAGATTTCAGCAAGTATAGATATGGAGGAAAACTTTTCTAGACATGAAAGAGAGGGAGAATACATAAAGATGTGGAAGAGAAAAGGCAGGATATGATTGAATAATGGCAAATAAACTGGTATGGCTGAAGCATAAGCATGATGAAAGGGGGTAGTAAGTTATGTGGCTAGAAAAGGAGGTGAGTTGGCTCATGCAGGGCATTGTATGGTGTTGTAAGGATTTTATTTTCAGTGAACTTTGACAGGCTATTCTAAAATTTTTATAAGAGTCACATAGTTAGACATGTGCATTAAAGACAAAAAAAAAAATTAAGGGTTTGGTTGCTTTTTTGGCCTGTCTAGTCTATACCAACTGTGCCAGCTAAGTCATTCAACCCCCCCAGGGTGATTTCTACAACTCTTAAATTTCCAAGGAATTGCTGATTTGCATTAATGGAGGTAGTTCTTGTACCAGTTATCTACACCAATGAGACTCCAGTCTAGACCAATAAAACCATGCAAGACAATGTGCCACAGACTGAGGATACAGAGGTAAAAGCCAATGTGGTCCCCAACATAGTGGTGTTTCTTGTCTGACAGTGAAGGTCTAGTACTTTGATAAATAAATAATAATTATACAAAATGTGATGAGGGTTAATATAGAAAGGAAACCAACCTTTAGTGTTACCTTCTCACTTTACAGTTAAGGAAATAAGGCCTGGAAGGGTCAGGTCAAATTCCCTTGCTTATAAAATGAGTTAGCTTCAGAGCCAGTATGTGCTTCTGAGCTTTCCATTCCCACACCAGGGTTCTAAGCTCTAATAACTGGGCTCTATTACTTTTAGTTTGGAGAGTACAACATCACAACAATGGGTATACTACTTCCTTCCCTAATTTCCCAATACGTGAATGATGTCTCCCTCCTCTGAAATCTTATATTGCTTTATTTCACCTTTCCTAAGAAGAATGATCATAGCCTACCTTATATTTTCCTTGTGTGTATGTTTTATGTCCCCCTGTAGATAGCTCCTGAATTATATTCCTGCTCTGTGCTTTATTTTTTGTATCTCCCACAGTGCCAAGCAGAGTGCCTCATATGGAATGGTTTCTCTATAAATGTTTTATGAATAAATAAATGTATGTGGACATGCTTAGGTTCTTTAAGCATAGGAGGAATAGAATGACTGAATTATGAATAAAAAATATTTTTGCTCTAATCCTCATCCCCAGTGATATGATTTTGGGAAATATGCAGGTGTTTCCTTTGTGAGTTTAGGAGAAAATTGCTCAAGAACATTTAGAAGAAAATAGGCTGTAAATGTTGATTGTAATAATTCTCTTAATATCAAGCCTAATGTGTGTCTCTGTGATTTTGTGTTATAATGTTCAATTTGAGTAGTTTAGTAAAAATATTCCTGGGTAGAAATTTTTTTAACAAGACTTCTTAAGAAAATGCAATGCTAAAACACTGATTATGTAAATGATAAAAGCAAAAAGTAGATATAAGTATATTTAACTTATGTGATGGTCTTTCAGATCCATCATTAAACTGAATTTGTGAGGAAATCTAGAAAAAGAGTCTTGGATATTGTCAGATTTTACAATGCATATTACTACTCCCATTTTACAGATAAGGAAACTGATGTCTGAAAGAGTCAAATGATGTACTTGTCACACAGCTGGGATTTGAACCAAAGTCATTCGACTTCAATTCCAGGGCTCCTCCCATTATATCCCCTTTTTGGATGCAGATAAGGACAGATCACTCTTTGAAATGAAACAACTTAATAGTGAGACACACCTGAAAAATAGCATGAATTGCACACATTTTTCAAGACATTATGGAAAGAATTTTTTTTCAAATTTGACTATATTAAAAACTAAATAGACAGCAGATTTTTATTTGGTTCTTCTTAGCTTTCAGAATTTCCTGGATTTATAAAAATACATTTATATTATATTATATCATATTATATTGCATTGTGTTATATTCATATTAACATTTCAGCCAATCTGAGACTTGCATCTGATACACACCTAATTCTTATCATGCTAGGCCCCACAGAAAGGTAGTTAACTGGGACTGTGATTGATAAGCAAATAGTTTAGTTGCTAATATTATCATAACCACCCTTACCTCCATGACCCCACCTAGATCCTATGGTTTCTCTCTTACACTGTCTCTTAAAGTGTGTTAAAGCTGAAGAATTTTGTCATTGTAATAGGAATTAGTAAAAATAAAACTGGGAAAACAATACTATTGTGTTTAGTCTGAAGGATTGCAAATGTCCTCTAAGTAGTTCTTGGATTAGACTCCTTATTGCTAACGAGAACTAAAGTGCAGTAGAAATTAGGCTGAATCTAGAGTCAGGAAGACCTGAGTTCAAATTCCAGCTGTGAAACTTACTAGCTCTTTGACTGTAGCCATGTCACAGCCTGCCTGAGTTTTAGGCAACTTTAAAGATGATTGTGACAGGAGTAGGTGAGGTTCTTAGCCATTGAAATCATAGATCAATGACATACATATGTGCAACTTTTGTGGGAGGGGAGCAATTAGCTGCATTGAATATCCAATGATACAGTGTTGGTTACATGACAGGATGAAGCTTGGATCAGTAGTGATGGTTTGCCCTATATGAACATTGATTAGAGCAAGGAAACAAGTGTTTATTAAGTTATTTTATGTACCCGGCACTGTTAAGTGCTTTACAAATATTATCTCATTTAATTCACACAGTAACTGAAGGAGGTAGGTGCTAGCATTATCTCCACTTTATAGATGAGGAAACTGAGTCAAACAGGTTCAATGACTCATCCAGGGTCACACAGCTAGTAAGTGCCTGAGGCTGGTGACACTAGAAACTTTAACCCAATACAAACAGCACAGTTAAAAAGCACCTGGCCATCCCAAAGTTATGAGCTGACACTCAGTATGAACTAAGCATGTGCAATCAGCAGCAATCATTTCCCAGGTGGTGTATGTTTTGAATATTGAGGATATAAATTAATTTGCTATTTGGATTATGTGCCTCCATGTATTGAGATCCTCAGTCTTGCTCCCTTCTCAACACCCCCCTACCCCCACCCCCCACCTCCAATTCAGTTACTCAGCATGTAAGCTGAATTCCTTTACTATGGTAAAAACAAAACTAAAGTAATGACCTCTGAAGAAGTTGATCCCAGTTACACATGACAAAGTTTGCTATATGACTTCCTTTAATCTCTTTTCTATATCCTGCTCCTTTGGTCTTTCAGGGACCTAGAAAATAGGGAAGGATATCCTCAAAGCCTCATTTTTCTGCCAAGTATTCTCAAACTCTGAGGCCTAAGCAGGGAGGAGAGACCAGCTGACCTAATCTGTCTCAGTGTTCCCTCAGTGACTGTACTTAACTCCTGGCCAGGCATCAGGCAAATCCACTTGCACAATACTTCAATTGGTTGGCCCTAGGAAAATGGCCCTGGCTGCCCAGGAGGCCAGCTTCCTTCTCTGCAGCAACTCCAGCTACATCAGAGTTGGGCATGAAAGCCTGAAAGGGATTCAGTCACAAAGTACTCTATCTGGTTCTTTATAAGTCCAGCCAGAGCACACAACCTGCAGGAAACCTCTGACAGCTGTCCTTTGCATTGGTCCCCATGAGGGGCTGCTTTCTATACTTCTGTCTCTTTGGTTCCTAAAATCTGTAAAATTCAGGACTGGTTAACAGAGTAGCTGAAGGCTATTTTGCAGAGATTACATTCACATCCACACCATAAATATAATGATCGCAATGACAGAGCAAAAGTTTGTGAGAAAGATTTCCCAGTGAAAAGAGACCTTCGGAGCTATCAAGAGATACTCTTTTCTAGAATAGGAACTATTTTTCTTCCTCAGTTGGAAGTAAAGAACTGATATTGTGGATACCTATAATTGCAACATCAAGGTGAGATTTATTTGTTCTTTATGTAAGAAGTTCTAATACCCTTTACTTTCTACCTAGTAAAGAGAACTTTTTCATATTTTTTTGGAGTGGGGTAAAACAGATAAGTCTAGGACTACATTATTTATTATGCTTTCCCCTCCAAAATTGATGCCTCTTTTTTTGTGTGAAAATAGGTAAATGTTGTGAAAATAGATATACCAACTACATGGATTTGCTCAAGGCCCCCAGCTATTTAGGTAACTGAGAAGAGCTGTATGAGGGCTGGCTGTATTAGCTGAGATGCAGAATGGCTTGACATACCAACACTCCTTTGTGGTGACAGAGAGCATACCCAGCTGCATGTGCAGAAAATCAAGAACTCTGAAGGCAATTAAGCTCATAGCAGCTTTGAAGCAGACCCTGAGCCATTTGGTGGTTTATGGCCCTTCAAGAGACATTCTTATCTTCAGAGACTCCCTTAATGTTGGTTATGGGACTCTCAGACACATCCTGTTTTACTGTTTTTGGAGACATCCCCTTATCTTATTGTTTGTTCAAGCCTTGAACTGCCAGGCCTACTTAACACCAGGAATGCCTTCTGATTTGTGTATCAAAAGGCCACAATTCTAACATTTGGAATTTCTCATTTCTGTTTCTTAGATCTTCCCTCCCCCCTCTCTCCACATTGGGAATGGGGTCCCGTCTCCTGTCTCATTCCTTTCTAGGACCTGTCCAATTCTCTGCCTTTCTTTGTTTAAAAGGGTAGAAATACCTCACTCTTTTCAATTCCTATTCGAACAAATGTGGACCCTTTCTCACAGTTCTAGCTTGCAAACACCCTTTAGGCAATAAATGCAATTAAAATTTTTGCAAACTGTGATTGGACTCTGGTTTAGGTCTTTCTTTTTGGGCTTGGGGTTTCTTCCATTTTAACAGTTCACAGGGGTTTTTAATTTAACAAAGTCTAGAGACTATATCATCTTCATTGTTTCTTTTTACTTAATGAAGAAAACTTATTTTTTATATATTTTGATGAGCGTTTATGAATTTTGACCTGGTCAAGCACTTTTTATATGGTCATCATCAGCATTAACATGGCACAGGAGTGCTCATTGTCCAGGCAGGTGAATTTATGGGAAGATTCATTCAAAGAATCACAAACCTAGGACCTTCAGGAATTCCAAATGGGATAAATCGGCCTATTTGAATATCTTCTTTGAGTGTTGGGTGATAGAAATCTCTTTCTCAATTGCTTTAGCAATGCAAAGGGCCAAGTCCCTCTCTACCTAGGGGAAATTTGTCAAAGCCATGGAGGAGAGAATTCCAATGTCTTTAATAGGATCTCATTTGTTCTCAGAATCTAGCAGAAGCAGTGTCATGAGTGATCAACGCTTTTAAAGCTGGTATAGCTGCAGCACATTGACAGATGGCTCCTTGTGCTGGATGTTAGGCAAGGGTACTGTGTTGTTTTTATTGGTTTGGCAAAATTCAGTTCACTCATTTACTTTGACATACATATGAGATTCAATGATCTACCTGGAGATTTTTTGACACAATTCAGTATATACATAGGATTTATGGTAGTGGGATGTTTGTGTGAATTTTGTTCCTATGACAAATTAATTGTAAATTCAAACAATCTTTCTTCAAATGGACACTCACTGCAGCATGTTAATTTTTCTATTTGTTTCCTGTTGACTCCATGTTAAATTACTCCTAGTGATTGAAATGGAATTCAAAATGAATCACTTTCTCCTCCTGATACGATTTCCTCTCGTGTGTACGCGTGCGCGCGTGTGTGTGTGTGCATGTGCATGCATGTCACTGTTCTCTTACTGTCTATATGGCTATTCCTCTCTTTCATTTGCTAGTTCTTTACTCATGTTATTACCACAAACAGTGTAAACCTATCTCCCAAGGCTCTGTCCTGGGTCCTCTTCTCTTTCCTCTCTATACTCTCTTATTCAGTGATCACACATCCCCCATGAGTTCTACCATCAGCTCTGTTCATGTGATTTCCAGATGTACAAATCCAGCTGAAATCTCTCTTCTGAGTCCCAATAACATCTTCATCTGCCTTTTAGACATATCCTGAAGGTATCTCAAGCTCAACATGTCTAAAATGGAACGCATTATCTCTTCCCTCCATCTTCCCCTTTCTAAATGTCCTTATGATTGTCACTGGTTGCACTATCCTCCCAGTCATCCAGTCTTATAACCTTAGTGTCATTCCTTACTTTCAATTCTCACTTGATCTGCATATCCAGCCAACTGCCAAATCTTGTGGTTTCTATCTTCACACCATATTTTATAAATACATATCTCTACTGAAAGATTCAACATCCCTAATTCTGTCGTTCATCACCCGTAGTCTGAACTATTCCAGGAGCAGTCTCATTGTTCTCCCTGCTTTAGCTGTCTTCCCACTTTAATCCATTAGCAACTCAGTTGCCTAAATCATTTCTCTAAAGCATAAATCTGACCATATCACTTCCTCCACCAGCAATTCAAACTACAGCGTCTCTATATTAACTCCAGGATCACATGTCCTTTGACAGTTAATGCTTTTCATAACATGGCTCCCTCCTACTTTGACACACTTCTCATTCTTTACTCCCTTCTGCTCACTCCAGAACTTGCCTACACTGGTCTACTTGCCAGACTTCACTTCTCCTCCAAGTATTTGCACTTGCTATCTCCTGAGCTTGGAATTCTCTCTTCTCTTTACTCTGGCTCTTAGCCTCTCTAGTTTCCTTAAAGACCCAGCTCCAGGTCTATTTTATGCAGGAAGTCTTTTCCTATCTTCCTAGCTGCTAGTACCTTTCCCTGATAAACCTTTCATCTATTTTGTATGTGTCTTGGATATACTAGATATTTACATGTTGTGTCCTCTAGTAAAATGTGAATTCCTGGAAGGCAGGGATTGTTTTTGCCTTCTGTTGAATTACCAATCTTTAGCACAATTTCTGACATATAGTAAGCACTGAAAAATGATTGTTGATTGGGTGAAACCAGCCTCCTTCTCTGCAAACGTAAAGCCCGTATCACTTCACTCTCAGGATGTAACCTTGACTACTACTATTAATAAGAAGTCTGAGGTCATATGGTGTTGACTCCTACATCTTCACCTCTTGAAACACCTCTTGTCCCTGCCTTAATTCATCCTGCTTCCCATAGCTCTATCAATTACTTTCCCTTCCCATTTATCTCCACTTCTTAATTTATTTCCCCCTTTTAATGACTCTTTCATTCATGCGCACTCACACACACACACACACACACACACACACACACACACACACACACACAGATATAGGTTTCCCTTGCTCTGGAGATTTTGTCTTATTTTTTCCTGCAAGTATATGTTTGACCATACTAGGAAAGTCATTCCATTGTAGATTTTTAGAACTGAGATACATTAGAGATGATGATAACCCTGACCTTTGAGTAGCACAAATAGAGTTCAAGATCTATTGCTTCAAGGGAAATTAGTGATTATTTAGCCCCATATACCCTCATTTTATATAAGAGAAAACTGAGGCCCAGAAAGGTTACCTGACTTACTCAAAGGAATTACTTGGATTTTAACTCCTAGCTAAACAGAGCTTTCTTCTGAGTTGCCAACTTTTGATAACCCTGTCTCGTAGACTAGATTCTTGATTTCTGCCTCCAGATAGCTCTTGCCTCTTTTCCTCTACCTTATCTGCCTTACCTGACACCTAGCTAAGCAGTTACTATTTGCCAGACATTGCTTTGCAGCAGGAAAGTAAACACGGAATGACAACATTCCCAGAGTTATTTTAATCGACTTTTCCTATTGGTTCTCTTCCCTACCTAGAATAATAACCACTGTTTTTATATTTACTTTAAAGTGTACAAAGTACTTTACATACATTATCTTATTTGATATAACAACCTGGTGAGGTGGATTCTTTCATTACTTGTTTGTCCTTCAATTTGCAGATGAGAAGACTGAGGCCCAAAGAAGCTGAGCAACCTTTCCAGGATCATACTGCAGGTAAGCAGCCAATTAAAGATTCTAACCTGTATTCTGAGTGTGAAGTCCCCTACTTTATTCATCACAGCAAGATCCTCCTCTTTTTGAGCTGTACTCAGTTGCTCACTTGTTATGACTGAAATCCTATGTCCCCCCACCCTATATCTTCTCCCCTTCATTTTACAAACACACCTCCATAGCTCTTCAGGACTTCATTTACTGGATCCTTCATCCATCCCTTATCACACTTGGCTATGCTTGTGGACTCTATATCCCTTCCTTGACTTTTTCCCCCCAAATCATGCTTTTCCACTCAACTTTCTCTCTCTTTATATCACCTTTAGAGATTCACAAATCACATTTGCATTTTAAAGTGATATCCTATTGATGACTAATGCAACTTAAAAAAAAAAAACCTTCAGACTACATTTAGATCTTCATGTATATCTATACTGTATGACTGGGGACAAGAATCTAAACTCACCACAACTTTCTTTGGAGAAGTTATTCCTTCACAATCAGAAAGGAGAAGGATAAATTTGTTTTTTACATGCAACTGGAAAATAAGATATACAGGTACTGGGGTATAGAAACCCATATTGCCCTACTAAGAAGTTAGGGGTGATGGGGAAGGATATAAGAGAGAACAGATTGGGGGAAAGGGTATTCAGTAAGCTTGCTACTTTGGGGTGAAAGATGGGGAGAAAAAATTGTAACTCAAAATCTTGTAGAAATGAATGTTGAAAACTAAAAATAAATGAATTAATAAAAAAGAAAAGAAAAGGAAGGAGAAGGAAGCAAAGACTTTAAGTAAAACGAATGGTGAAATAGTTAGAGATTATATCTGGTAGTGGTGGGGAGTAAGAGCAAGGAATCAAAGATTAATCCTGAAGTTAGGAGAAATGTGTAAAAATGGGCAAATTCTGAAAGGAGCTGTTCTTTGGCAGAAAGGACCAATACCATTCTGTACATGTTGAGTGTGTGGCAGTGATGGGATATTCAAGCAGAATTATGTAGTAGATCATTAGCAATATTGGATGCAGACTTAAGGTACTATGTTCGCACTCCACCCTCAAACACTTAAAAGTTCTATTGATATTTTGTGCTTGTTTGTATCTGCTTCTTTTTAATTTTTTTTTGTTTTTGTTTGCCTGTTTGTTTGTTTTTGCTTTTTGGCAGGACAACTGGGGTTAAGTGACTGGCCCAATGTCACACAGCTAGGAAGTGTTAAGTGTCTGAAGCCTGATTTGAACTCCAGGACCAGTGCTCAATTCACTGCTCCATCTAGTGGCCCCATTTGTATTTGCTTCTTAAGTGCTTACAAACAAATTTAGAGTTGGTTTTGTAATTACATCTCTTTGGTAACCAGAAGCATTTCATTCAATATCATCATGATTCATTGCAATGAACTATATTCTTACTGGTGTGACATTTGAAATCTTGGGTATCAAATATACTTCTGTAATGTCCTTTCCACTTGTCTTTGATTTTCAGGCTTCAGCTTTTTGATGGGGTGGCTGGCTACCTGAACTAAACAGCTATCTAAGTTCCATGTCCAAATGCTGTGATGAGCTCAAAGTTGCATTTTTAAAATTTGGTCTGTCGTATTGCTATTTGTTGTTCCTGAAATAAAACAAAATATGTTTTGTAGTTGGATTGTAGATATCTAGGCAGCTTGATGGATAAAATTGTTGAACTTGGAGTTAAGAATTCATCTTCCACCTCAGGCACATACCGGTTATGTGATTTTTTTTTTTTTTTGCTTTTTGGAGTGGGGAAGGTAGGACAATTGGGGTTAAGTGACTTGCCTAAGGTCATACGGCTAGTTTCTTTGTGTTAAGTGTCTGAGGCTAAATTTGAACTCAGGTCCTCCTGACTCCAGGGCCAGTGCTCTATTCACCATGTCACCTAGCCATCCCCAGTTATGTGATTTGGGCAAGTCACTGAACTTCTCACTTTTGGGTTCCTTAACTGGAAAAAGTGAATTAAAAAAAAGGATGACTTTCCAAAAGAATTGTGAAGGTTGAATGAGATAACCTATGTGAAGTACTTTGCAAGTCTTAAAGTACTATATCAATATTATAACAAGGGTTATGTAGAGGGGACCTAGACGAGGGGGACAATAAATCCAGAGAAGCTTAACCATTGGCGTAAATTATTTATAATGTGATGAATATGTCAATAGCTATGCCATATATGGTGACACAGATAATCGAGATTTTTAATTAACAAGGATGCCACATATCTGTTTCCTTCCTGTTCTCAGGTTTTATAAATCTATTTTCCTAACATGCCCAATGACAAATTTCACTATACATAATTTAGATTCTCTTATCCATCCACTTAGTGAATCATCCTTACTTATTCCATTTTATAAACTCCTAAATGAACTTTTAAAATATTTTCCAAGCTATTAAAAAGATGTAATCTATAAAAGTGCAAGATTAAACTCTCAGGGGGTGAAAACTAACAGAAACTTTACTTGATCATTAGAAGACTATTTATGATTTTTGTATATTTAATTGCTATCTTGATTTCAGATTGGGGAGCATCGACTTTCATATTCCTAAACCGGACTGGGTGTTATTATTGTTTTTCTTCAAGGGAACATGGCTACTGATATGTAGTTTGAAGGTTGTTATTATTTTCCTCATAATTTAGCAAAATTTAATCATCAATCTAACTAAAACTTGAGAATGGCCTTCTTTAGTATGGGAACTGGGAATCTTGAAGGGTGTCTATCATACTGTAATGGTAATTGCATGGGGCATCTGGGGCTTTGCAGAGGGTAGGAAAGTTAGAGGATTCAAACATCATCTTCCAGGGGGAATGTTTTATCTTGTACATTCTTGGCAAACTGCCTACCAGGGAAGCCCCACTACCAGATTCTTGGGCCAGGTGAAAATATGGTTAGGCCTCTGTATTTCCCTATTACACACCTAGACACTGCCCTATCTCCTCCATTTTACTGTAAGCTGGATTGAACCAGCCTCTAAACTGTGAAGAGCTGAACAGAACAGGCTAGAGAGAGGACAGTCAGGAATCAAGCAGAAGTTTAATTTCCAAGTGAGGAAAACAGCTTGCAAGCAAGGAAACATGTGGTGGGCCCCCACCTTTAGTGTGGGGACCCAAGGCAGTGTGGAGAAATCTCAAAACTTACACTGATGGTTGTGCAGTGAGCTGTAGCCCTGAAAATGAGGGGCATCAGGAACAACATGACAAGTTTGATTCATGGCAGGGCTTCATGACCAGAACTTATCTGAGCTCAGAGAACACCTGCTGCTGGTCAAAGCAATACAATAATTATGTGATTTTTGCCAGAGGGTGAGATCATCCACAGGGTGAGCACAAAGGATTGTTGTTATGCCAAGCTCAGAGCACAGCTTGTTTGTTGGGTGTTAGCTCTGGAAAACAGGGTCTCTTTTAATATCTTGACATCACTTAACAGCAGAAATGGCATCTGGAAAATAAGAATATTGTTCAGTAGTACAAATTGAAATTGTCAGCTATGAGACTATTTTCCTGACCACTTTTGAAATTTAGGAGTTGAGACTTCTCTTGGAAAAAATCCTTTTTAATCATAATCTTATAAAGCTTCAGAAAAACATCCATGAAGACCAACTAATAGCCACAGGGAGTCCAAAATGGATGCTTTCAAATGTGCCATCCCTGGGACTGTGCAAAGTCTTCCTATTTGTCCTGTCTCTGGCTCTGCTTTCTTGGGAGACTGTAGATTTCTCAATGTGAAGCTTGGTTTATTTAATGTGCTCTATCAGAAGATTTGATTGCTAAATCTTCTGCTTTAACACTGTGTCAATCACTAGGTTCTAGTGTGTGAGGCTTTCTCCATAAGTACTTAGGATTGGGAGTGTAAATCTGATAGAATTATAACCAAAGTCAATTAGTATCTTGGTAGTCCTATGTCCTTACCTTTTTCTTCACTAAGCATCTATTTAAAGGTGGTAAAACATACAGTGGAGAAATAGCTTTCATATATTTCATATATATGTATCTTAATTTAATTTAGCACAAATTTTTAAAGCATCTACTGTGCAAAGAGATGTTTGCTTTCTATGTCTTCCATTCTCTTTTGAAGCTACTACCTTCAATTGATAATGGTGTTGAAAATACCACCTGTGTCCTTAAGGTTTTCAGGTTCTTCCCCAGGCTTAATTATACCCATCAATTTTTTCTCACTTCCTGACAATAGTATCATTTGTCCCCAAATGAATTAGCTGAAGAGATAGTTCACAATTCTCTGGAAGCTTTCCAGTGGCAGCATACTTCCTTACTTTTCGTGTCAGGTTGAACTCAGCAAATACTATGATTTATCCCTTGCTTGTTCAGCCAATACTCAATGATCTTTCTCTCTTCTGGAAACACATATGTATCCTCATCATTGTCTCTTATAGCACAGGAAACTGCTTTTTCAGAAGATCCAGTTCAATGTTCTAGGGTAAGACTCTCAAATCAATAACAAGAAACATTAAGTGCCAGGCTATGTGCTAAACTCTGGGGATACAGAAAGAGACAAAAGACAGTCTCTGCTTTTAAGGAGCTTACAATATAATGGGGAGACAACATGCAAACAGATATATAGGAGTTATAGATGTACAAGATACACAGACACACACATGCATACAGTACAAACAGGAAATAATAGAAGAGGGAAGGCACTGGACTTAAGAGGGGTGGGGAAGGTGAGATTTCATTTGGGACCTAAAGGAAACCAAGAAGGTCAAAGTTTGGAGCAGAGGAAAGAGAGTATTTCAGGTATAGGGAAAAGCTGGAGAAACTGTCCAGAGCTGAAAAATGGAGTGCCTTATTTGTGAAACAGCCAGGAAGCTGGTGCGACTCAATCAAAAAGTATGTGTTTGAGAAAGGTGTAAAAAGATTGGAAAAGTAGGAGGGGGTATGTTATAAAGGGCTTTGAATGCCAAATAGAGTATTTTGGTTTGTTTCTAAAGGCAATAAGAAGCTAGTAGAGTTTATTTAGTGTATGTGTGAGGGGGATTTACATGACTGAACCTGCATTTTAGGAAATTAACTTTATTTTTAGTGACTGAATAGAGAATGGAGTGGGAAGAGACTGGAGGTGGATAGAGCCACCAGCAGGTTATTTCAATAATCAAGGTGTGAAGCAACGAGGACCCGAATCAGAGTGGTGGCAGTATCAGATGAGATAAGAAGTATTCAAGAGATATTGCAAATGTGCATGCAACAGGTCTTGGTAACACTTTGGATATGGGAGAATGAAAGATAGTGAAAAATCTAGGATAACTTCTAGGTTGAAAGCCCATGGACATGGAAGAATAGTATTGCCTTCTACAGTAACAGGAAAGGTAGGAAGTGGGGGAAGTATTTAGGAGGAAAATTAAACTCAATATGTCCAAAGCAACTAATTATTTTTCCTCCTAAATCCTCCTAAAATGTCTATTGGATATCCATTTCAAAATTTCTGAAAGGCAGTTGGAGATGGGAAATTTGAGGTCAGAGAGAGATTGGGGCAGGACAGGTGGATTTAAAAATCATCAACAGAGATGATAAATGAATCCATGAGAACTGAGCAGATCACCAAGTAAGGAATTAGTATAGAGGAAGAAGAGAAGAGAGCCCAAGACAGAACCTTGAGGGACCCCTCACGGTTATATAACTCCCAAAGGTCAGCGTTACCCCCCCATTTCTATTATTAATTATAGGGAAGGACTTAGAATGTTTTTTAAAAGGCAAGTGTGCAGACTTATCTGATGCTAACTATACTTAACAGCTTCCAGCAGCAGGATGTAATAGAAAACATACTGGTTTCAGATTCACAAAGACTTGGTTGAAATCATGGCTCTACTAGATAATATGACCATGGGGAAATTTCTTCATCTCTTTGGGCCACCATTTCCTCATCAGTGAAATTATGTAATGAGACTCTATGACCTCTGTTATATATCCCAAATCTCGGGGTGCGGAGCCAAGATGGCAAAGTAGAAACAGCCTGTCCAAGCCACTCTCCCTCCAGATCTCCAAACTATGTAAAAGGGGACTCTGAACAACTTCTGGAGCCCCAGCACCCACATAATGACACAAAGAAGCTAACCTCCTTCTGAGGACTGCCCAGCAGCCCTGCAGGAAGGACCAGCACAGTGCCGGCAGGGCAGTGCACAGGGAGCTGAGCACAGGTCTGCCTGAGTCGCGGTTTTAGCCCCAGGGCGGCCAGGGCAAGAAGCTGGCTGGAGGGACCCCAGAACACCAGCAGCTGTGGCGATTCCAGAATTATCAATATAGATATGCCTAGGACAAAATGAGAGGTTAGTGTCCTATGGACTTTGGGACCAGTATTTGGGGGGAACATGTTGACTTCCTCCCCTGGGGGCTAGAAGCCACTGAGGAGACACACCATTTTGTAGTTTTCAGAGGCAGCTCCAGCTCCTGGCCTGTGAACTGTAGGGAGATCCAGAGATCAGTCTTGGGGGGTAATTGCTCTTGCTTTAACCTCCCTGGATCTGGATTGTGATCTGGGGTGGAGGTTGTGGGTGGGTTTCCAGCTTGCCAGAAAGGGAAGTTGCCCCCCCTCCCACACATTCGGGACGAAAGTTCCCCTCTGGTGCCAGGCCATACTGTGGCAACAAGCCCCAAAGTCAAGTAATTAAGTGGCAACATGCCAAGGAAAAGGGAACAAATTAAACAGAAAAATGCAACCTTAGACTCCTACTTTGGGGGCAAAGAGAATCGAAGCATAGAGTGAGAGGAGGGCTGTGAGGTCAGAAGTCCTGCTCCAAAAGCCCCAGGGGAAAACATGAGCGGGTTGCAGGCCATAGAGGACCTTAAGAAGGACTTTAAAAATCAAATAAGAGAAGTGGAGGAAAAAATGGTAAGAGAAATGAGAAGGATGTAGGAAAAGTATGAAATGAGGGTCAACAGCCTGACTGAGGAAAACAACACCTTAAAAAATAGACTAACTCAAATGGCAAAGGAGGCCCAAAAGGGCAATGAGGAGAAGAATGCCTTAAAAAGTCAAATTTGTCAGATGGAAAAAGAATCTCAAAAGTTCACTGAGGAGATTCATTCCTTCAGAGTTAGACTGGAGCAAATGGAAGCTAATGACTTTATGAGAAATCAAGATACTGTTAAGCAGATCCAAACAAATGAAAGAATAGAAGGCAATGTGAAATATCTCATGGGAAAAACCACTGACCTGGAAAATAGATCCAGGAGAGACAATTTAAAAATTATTGGACTACCTGAAAGCCATGATCAAAGAAAGAACCTAGAAATCACCCTTCAAGAAATTCTCAAGGAAAATTGCCCTGATGTTTTAGATCCAGAGGGCAAAATAGAGGTTGAAAGAATCCACCAATCACCTCCTGAAAAAGATCCCAAAAAGAAAACTTCCAGGAATATTATAGCCAGGTTCGAGAATCCCCAGATCAAGGAGAAAATACTACAAGCGTGGAAACACAATCAGAATAGCACAGGACCTGGCACTGAAGGGATTGAAGGGCATGGAATATGATATTCCAGAGGGCAAAAGAGCTGGGACTGAACCCAAGGGTCACCTACACAGCAAAACTGAGTATTTTGTTTCAGGGGAAAATACAGTCATTCAGTGGAATAGAGGACTTTCAAGCATTCTTGAGGAAAAAACCACAGTTGAATAGAAAATTTGGCACCCAGACACAAGAAGCAAGAGATGCCTGAGAAGATAATCAGGGAAAAGAAATCAAAAGGAACTTATCAAAGTTGACCTATTTACATTCCTATATGGAAAAACAATAACTATGACTGATGAAATCTTTCTCAGTATGACAATAATGGAAGAAGGGTGTATGGTCATATGAATACATATGTGAATGTGTGTATATATGTTTACAGTTATACATGGATAGAGGGCATAGGTTTCATTTGTTGGGAAGGGAGGATACTCAAGGGGTGAAATTATGAGGTGAGAGAGGAAAGTGGCAAGAGGAGATGGGGAGAGACAGGGTAGGGTAAACTATCTCATGTAGAAGAAGCAAGGGGAAGTGGTTGCAAGGGAGAGGAAGAATAGGAAGGCAAAAAGGCAAAACCACATTCTCATTGAATTTGGTTCTGGGAGAGAATGACATACATACTAAATGGGATATCTCAACCTGCAGCAGAATAGAGGGAAGGGGGATGAGAGGAAGGATGATGGATGGGAGAGCATCCTTGGGGTGAGGGGAAGTTGGAAGTACCCACTATAGAAGAGGGACAGGATCAAATAGGGAATGGACCAGGTGGGGGGTGGGATGAATGGGAGGGAATTATAAGCAGCCTTGTACAATATATCTACTATGGTAATGTTTTCCATAGCTAGACATGTACAACATATACTGAATTACTTATCTTCCCAGAGGGAATGGGTGACAAGAGAGGAAGGAAATGGATCTGAAATTTGAGGTCTTAAGATTAAATGTTTCAAATATATATATATAAATACTATTATTAATACTCTTTTGCTTATAATTGGGAGATAAGATGTGCAGGCATTGGGACACAAAGATTCACCTTCCTCTAATGGAAAAGTTGAAGAGGGTATGGGAGAAGGTATGGGAGAGAGCAGATTGGAGGAAGCGTTATCTTGTGGGACTGCTATTCTGGGAGGTTGGGTAGGGGAATAACGGGGGGAAAATGATTGTAACTCAAAATCTGTCGGAAATGAATGATGTAAAACAGAAGTTAATAAAGCATTTGTTTAAAAAATATATAACCCAAATCTTAATGTAAAATCCCAGGATTTATAAAAAGAAAAACAAGAGAAAGATTTATATATTTGCACATAGTACCTTTTAAAATAAATGCATTAACTCACGGTATTGATATTACTAGAAGTAGTTGCATATCTATGGATTTAGCTTTAGGCAACTAGGTGGTATAATGCAGTGCTTTTAAAGTTCCATAGACACAGGGGTCCCTAATCTGTTAATAACCGTGATGATGATGACTAAAATCTGTGTGGCACTTTAATATGTGGCAGCAATTTATATGTGCTAAGTATGGCACTAATACTGGGCTAAATACTTTACAGATATAATTTCTTTTGATCCTCACAACAACCCTGCAAGGTAGGTGTTATAGTTATTCCCATTTTTACAGAGAAAACTGAGGCCAAAGAAATTGATTTCTTTAAGGGTCATACATATGAGAAGTGTATGAGGGCAGATTTGAACCCAGATTTTCCTGAACCCAGGCCCAGCCCTCTACTTGCATTACCCTGTAGGTAATGGTATAAGGATCCCTGAAGGCTGTATATTGACTTAGACAATAGTATATTTTAAGACTATATTTTGTTTGTTAACTATTTCTGAAATACCTTTTAATCTGATTTGGACTCTACTCAGGAGAGTCTCTCCTAGGTACTCAAACCTAAAACTTTGTCTGTTATATGCAAATAAATACCCCCCCCCCCCAGAAGTACTATTAATAAGTTAATAAATGTTATAAGCTAAAGGATGCTATAAATGAAGAAAGTTTATGGCACAATGTACAATGTTCAGATGTATATGAGAGGACATGTATTTGACACCTCTAGGCTATTGGATAAAGCATTAGGCTTGGAGTTAGGAATACCCAAGTTCAAAGTCAGCCTCAGACACTCACTAGCTGTGTGGACCTTGGCAATTCACCTGACCTCTGTCTGCTTCAGTTTTCTTAAAATGGGGATAATAATAGCAGCTACATAACAGGCTTGTTGAACGGATTAAATGAGACAATATTTGTAAGCAGTTAGAAGAATGCCTAGCATATAGTAGGCACTTAATAAATGCTTGTTCTCTCACTCCTTTTTTTTTTGGAGGAGCAATTGGGGTTAAGTGACTTGCCCAAGGTCACATGGCTAGTTTTAAGTGTCTGAGGCTGGATTTGAACTCGGGTCTTCCTGACTTCAGGGCTGGTGCTCTATTCACTGAACTACCTAGCTTCCCCTTTCCCTCTCTTCTTTAGAGGTTGAAATGTTGTCTAGCTCTCCCTAACTTACATAAGCTTATGCATCATGGGCAAGCTGTTTTACCTCCCACTGCCTCAGGCAATTCTCTATGAATATAAATTGCACCTGATTTGCTCTTCTGTATCCATGGAGGAGTAAGTTTCTGTGTCTGGAGCTTTGTATTAAGGTCTGCTTGAAAATGAACAAAACCCACAGCATTTATTTGACCTTTTTTCTGCCTTCTTTTTAAAAATGTCTTTCCTTTTGCCTTTCTTACCTTTTATTTATATTTTTTCTTAATTGTGTTAGTTACTTTTTCCTTAGTTATAATACTTATATTCTTTTTGGTTTATTTCATCATTTCATATATAGAATCATTTATCTAATTCATATGTATCATTTCTTATGGCACAAGAATAGCCTATTATATTCAAATCAATCATTTGTCCAATATTCTGGAGTTGCTGGATATATAGGCTTTGAAACTGTTGACCACTTTTCCTGGATATTTTTTTTTTCTGCTCAAGTTTTCACTTACTGCCCTCTCCTGGTTTTCCTCCTACCTGTGTGACAACTTTTCCTCTTTTGCTGGTTCACCATCCATGTCATTACCTCTTATCCTGGATGTTCCCCAAGGTCCTGCCCTGGAATCTCATCTCTTCTCTCTTGGTTACAACCATTACCTTCCATATCATTCACATGCTAATGACACAGATTTATATATCCAGCTATTGTGTCTTCCCCGAGTTTTACTTCCACACCATCAATTGTCCTGGACATATCACAAACTTAACTTGTCCAAAACAGAATTCATTATCTTTACCCTTTTCCTTCCCTCTTCATAACTTTCCTCTTTCTGTCAAAGGTGTCACTGTTCTTCCAGTCTTCCCAAATGGTAATGTTGGTGTAATTTAGATTCTTCACTTCAGCACTTAGCAGAGTGCCTGCCACATAATAGATATGTAATAAATACTGACTGTCTTCCATTCCACATAAAAAGTCAAGTCATTAAGTCTTTTTATTTCTACTTCCACATCTTTTGCATCTGACTCTTTTCATTATTTTGCCCCTAAAAGCAATCACCTTATTTCAGGCCTTCATCACCTCACTCTTGGATTGCTATAGATATCCCTTATTTGGTTTCCCATCCTCAGTTCTCCCCCGACTCCAGTCATCCTCTGCATACCTGTTAAATACTTTTTCTTAGGGACTGAATTAAACACATCACTCCCATTCTTAAGAAACTCTAGTGACTTCCTATTGTTTCTAGGATAAAATATGTTTTTCTGACTTTTAAAGCACTTTACAATATGGTCACAACCTATCTTTCCAAGCTCCTATTTCATGTATTAAAGCCCAACCAAAGTGACCTCTTCCTCCTTTCTCTGCATACCATTCTAGATCCTGTTTTCATAAATTTGTGCTGGCCATCCCCCTTGCCTTACCTCTGCCTCATTACCTTTGCCTTCTAGAATTTACCTCTTCCTTCAAGATTCACCTCTATGATCTAGTCAAACTGTCCTTTCTGTTTTCTAATAGGAAAGTCCATTTCTGGTTTCTTTGCCTTTGAATGGACCATCCCCCATGTCTAACATGTATTCAGGAGAAGAATATAATGTCTGCTCCCTCTAAATTTCCCAACCTGTTACAAAATGCCAGCAGTATCACCTAAATATGACTCTAATGTTAGAGAATTACTGTATATGCACTGTAACATTGAGATGGACTTTTTCAGTTGGCAATGGAATTCTGTAAAATTATGACATAGTAAGATATGAAGCTTATTAAATATTGTAATATCTATCCCTCCAAAGAATGGTAAGGGACCACAACAAAAATCATCTCTATCAATTTGAATCTTTTAAAATCTGGCCATAAGCACCTCTTCTAGGAATCACTCTATGTATAACAATGCTTTACTGTGATGGCTCGTTTTCTTCTGGATTCTCTTAGCTACTATCCTTTCTCTATCTCCCTACTTAGATACTGCCTACTTTGGGGCAATGAATGATTATGAGCAATGATTGGCACTTACATAACATACACAACTTACATAATTCTGTCATATGGCTAATATCAGTATCATGTAGAAACTGAGACTCAGATTAATTAAATTACTTTCCTATAATTACATAGCTTGCCTGTGTCATTGGATTTGAATCCAATTCCTCCTGAAACTAACTAAGCACAGGAGACAATCTACTGCATTATACATCTCTCTATCTGAAGGAGGATGGAAAACATGCAACCAACATTCAACATTTAAATGCAACAACCCAATGAGCTGACTTTCTTATATATGGTTTTAATATACTATTATTTTAGTAGCATTCATATAAGTACTTTAATGCTGATGGTCATATCTGAGTTCATGTGGCCACAGTTTTAATATTTAATTTATTAATAGACATTATAGCATTAATCCAAATGTGAAAGTTTCTTTAAAAAAATAAGGTAATAATGCAAAGAATGAGTTGGTATCAGTACTCTGCTCTTGAAAGCATGCCACCATATAAAAAGAGGATTCAGAGGGGACTAAGGAAACTTATAAAACTAGCAGGATTTATAAAAGATCAGCAGGAAGTAAATAGTACTGAAATAAGCCCTTTAATAAAATAGATTTCGTGTTCTTCCCCAACTTGTCGAATCCAATTTTACAGTGACTCATCCTAGTGACTATTAAAAATAATAAATTATTACACACATATGAACATGGTTGAATAGTCCTAGACCAAGAAATACCCAAACGAAAATGTAGAAAGTTTCATGCCCTTGACTTGTGGAAATAAGCATCTTTTATCATGGAAAAGGGTTAGACAACTTTATGAATTATACATTTCTCCCTTTTTTATGGAGGCTGTTTCTGGTAAAATATAAGCATATTATTTTCCAAATCTCCACAGAATATTGTACTTTCCCCATAGGCATGGTAGATTATTTAAAAAACTGTCAGACAGTGCACTGAGATTTTGTAATAATGTACTTGGCATATGGAGAAAAAAAAGTATTGTAGTCTCTTGAATTTTTGTAAATGCAAGGCTCAATTTTTCTTCTGAACAGTGGAGGGAAGTAAGCCATCCCTCTTCACCCACTCTGTGATTCTCTTCTCAAATCTGGTTGAGGAGAGAATTACTTTTCTGAACTTGGCAGGCAATATAGGAAACTGTCTTGGGAGGACTTCATGAGAAGAGGGGGAATGATTGTGCAACTGGGAGAAATATGTGCAATCTTACTACCCTCTTTCTTTGTCCATGTCTCCTTAGAAAGAACTCTTGGGAGTTTCCCTTTGGTATTTATGGCCCCACAATTCAGGCTGTTGTGAAGATATTTTTAATTTGTCAATGCCTAAAAATTCATCATATAGTCTAAATTCCAACCAGATTTTGTTTTCAGAGACATAGATATACAATGGTGTTCAATACAATTGAAAGTTTTCTCTTTCCTGCTACAATTTAATTTCTGAATTATTAGCCATGCCCAAAAGCCATAATTAGGAACTTTCACATGGGGTAAAACTAATATGGTTTGTTTGTATATTTGTGTGTAGAGGGATGGTAGTGTCTAAAACAGAGGACAGTCTACCTATGGGTTAGTTTTATACCAGAAAGAAATGACATGTCATCTGGCCAGTCTAACATATGACCTGACAGGTATTGGGGCAGAAGTCAGACCCTGGGAGAGGAATGCCATGATAACAGGGCTTTGAGTGTGGTGGCACATGGCCAAGCAGGGGGCATAGTGATGGTTGCCTCTAGAATGCTGTATGTAGGAAGTGAGCTCCTTCTGGAGAGTAGGTGCATGCTCCCAAGATATGAATGATTTTGGGCAAAACCCCAGTGATCCTCCTCTAATTACTGCTCTGAGTTCTTTTTTGGATGTAGAACACCCAAATAGGATTTTCAGACACAATGGAAGGCATAGCCATATCTATGATAAAATTCAATCTTTCTTCAGATCTTTCAGCTTTCTACTTGAATATAGCTTTATAAATGAGGCAGCCTCAGATGATTTAACTCAGGGGTGGGGAACCCATGGCTTTGAGGCCACATGTGGCCTTCTAGGTCCTGGGGTGTGGCCTTTTGACTGAGTCCAAGTTTTATAGAACAAATCCTTTTATTAAGGGCCTGGAGGCCAAAGGTTCCCCACCCCTGATTTACCTATATTTACTTGAAATCTGAAGTCTCTAAATATCATAGAGGATTAAGTTTCCTTAAGAATTTGCATATACATACAGAAAACTTCTTGGAAATTGTGAAATTCGGAAATTTGATTCTACTGGGATGGAAAAGGAAATGACCAAAGGTATGAAAAGGTGAAAACTTGATATGACTTCAAAAAATATACACATTTCCTTAAGATGCAGTTAAGCACCTGAAAATTTTAATGTAGTTTTATCTCCTCCAGGAGCAAGGGAACTGATAGGTTTTTCAACAGTTTATCTTTTTTATTTTTAACTTTGATTAAATCACTTTTTCTTCCTCAAAGCTAAGAGAAGGCGATTCATTTTTTAAAAACTTTAATAAACTACCTATGGAATTTGAACAATATACACAATAGGATTATTTTTGAATCACATTTCTAAATCAAATTACCCCCTTCTGTTTCCTTGTTGCCTTCCCATATTTCATCACACTAAAGCTGTCACGTAGACTTAAAAGGTAGAAGCTGTCGGTTGACATTTCATCACTGAATCAGACACCTCAGGCTATTGTTTTATTAATGTTTTCCACCTCATTTCCTTGTTTCTTGCTGATATCAGAAATACAAATAAACCTGTCAGGCAGATTCCCTGGAAACAATGGGCAGCAACAAAACTGAATAGAAGTCATCAGACTCTAGCTTTTCAAATCTATCCTGTTAGTGCTGAAGTCTAACACATCACTTTGCAAAAACATGCAGTTGACTTAGGGTTAGGGAATGGAACCAGTGCTGAGCCATGATAGGACTTCTCCTAGCTATGTCTGTGACTTGAGTTTAATTTGAGAAATGTGGCCACACTTTCTATTTCCTGTTCTGCAGAGACTATCAAGGTAAGGTATTCACAGTACTTCCTGGCAAGTTATCTTCTGAATATTAGTATTACTGCAGAGTTCAACTGGCAACATCTGTATACACTATTCACATTTCCCTTCATATCATAGAATCCTATGATCATAGGTGTTATTAGCATGAATCTCAGAAGTTATATCAAAAAACCCATATGAGAAAACTGAGACCCAGAGAGGTGATGATTTAACTAAGATTAGACAGCTATTGAGTAGCAAAATCAGGATCTGAGTCTACATTTTCTGCCTCCAAATGTAGTAATCTGCTCTGTGCCTCACTGTCACATTTCTCATAGAACATCCCTGCAGTGGAAGTCATACCACCATCCACCATCAAAACTGGATATATATAATACGAGAAAAATATTGACAATAGAAAGCATTTGCATGAACCTAAGAAGGATTTGTGATATCATGAATTTTGGAGAAATACAAGTGAGTTGTCTTCCAGTGATGCAGATTGCACCCTGATTATTACTATTTTAGGTACATAGAGGTTAAATGACTTACCTAGGGTCTCACAGCTAACGTCAAAGGAAGGATACATCAGACACTTGTCCAAGTATCACACAGGTAGTTAATGAGGAAGCCAGAGCCAGAAATGAGGTCTTCTCTTCAAACATTATGGGACAGTTAAAAGGATAAAAGGTCAAAATAGGGGTGGCTAGGTGGTGCAGTGAATAGGAATCTCCTGGCCCTGGAGTCAGAAGAACCTGAGTTCCAATCTGGCCTCGGATACTTAACACACAGACATGCACACAAAACTAGCCGTGTGACCTTGGGCAAGTCATTTAACCTTAATTGCCCCACCTCCCCCCCAAAAAAGGGGGAAAAGGTCAAAATCAATATTATATTGGTACATTGTTAAATTTAATCTTTTTCTCTTGTAGTGAAAGTTATCTCTCCGACATGTTTTTTTTGTGAGATTTTCAACAGAATGCATAATCTGTATCAAAATGTTCTTATATATCTTCATAAGTGGCAATGGTAATCTTTTAGAGCAGAAATTACTTTCTCATATTATACAAGTGTGTTTTATGAAAATGATAGGGATACATCTGGATGAGGTCAGGCTATCCATTATCATGAGCTGTATAGCAAGTACAAAACTGATGCCTAGTTGCTAAGGCTTCTTTCATTTTAAAGCCATTGAGACAGAGCCCTGATTTGGAGTGCAAAGTGGAGAAAATATAACTGGAAGTGGGAAAGGAAAATGAAATAGATTGACATGAATATTCTTCACTACCAGATGGGCATGTGGTTAATTTTCTGTTGAATATGAACTGTGATTAGCAAATTATTAAGGTTGATTCACAGAAATAGATTATGCCCCAATCAAAGATCTACTTAGAATTTTAATTGCTAAAATGTATGGTGTCACAGAGAGTTGGATATGACTGAAACAACTCAACAACAATGATGAAGTAGGAAACCTAAAGTATTTCCTGTCATTCTCATTGCTAGTTCCTTGTCTCTGAGATTACCTTCCATTCACCCAGCATATGTCTTATATGCACATAGTTGTTTTTGTGTGGTCTTCTATATTAGAAAATGAACATGTTGGGGTGGCTAGGTGGCGCAATGAGTAGAACGCTAGCCCTGGAGTCAGAAGGACCTGAGTTCAGATCCAGCCTCAGACACTTAATGCACACAAAAACAAAAACCTAGCTGTGTGACCTTGGGCAAGGTACTTAACCCCAATTGCCCTCCAAAAAAACAAACAGAAAATGAGTACCTTGAGGGCAAGGACTGTGTTTCTGTACAGTCTCAGGTATATAGTAAGTATTTAATAAATACTTATTGACTATTAGAATAAGCAACAAATATTCTAGAACTTAAATTGGAGAATGCAACATTGAAGAATCCATAGAAATAACATCCTACTCTGAAGCATCTTTGAAGATTAGAGAAGGTTATGAAGAAAAATTGTGAAAATTATCATTCACACATTTACATTAGATTAGGTTTCTGAAGGTAAGTGTTCTGGTATCAGCTCTACCATGAACTATTCCATTGATTCAAAAATTTCTTAAGCACTTTAATGCCTCAGTTTCCTTCAGCCATCAGTGATAGCTATAATCATTGTGGAAGACATGTCTGTTTTTCTCACGAACACAAGTAATAACTGCTGACTAGCTTCCACCAATAAACAGATTGGCACAAGAGCCCTAAGTAGTGGAAGCACACCCTAGACTACTAGGCCTGCCCCACCCTAACTAACACCTTTTGTGGAAGCCCTGTGTTGGGGAAACAAGGCATCCTCGATGAAATAGCCAACACATTGAGGGTGTGCCAGGTAAGTCAAACTACCACCATCATCACCTTGACCACTGTCTCCCTTCAGACCCTGATGGAGAGAGCCCAGGACACTGAACTTGAGAGCTCTTGGAATTGCAGTGCTTCTAGCCTAATGCCCACGGTGCTGGATGTTATTTTTAATGGAAAGAAACTCTTAATGGTTTATGCAACAACTCCTGCAGATGCTACAGCTATGACTGATGAAGCTCCAGAAAAGAAGTTGTTAGCCCCAAAGTCTTTGCCATTGTCAAATGGTTTGAAATAAGAGACTGACAGGATTTTATCAGTGTAAGTGACATTAAAGAAGAGATATTACCATCTGCTTTCTTGCTGTACCCTCAGGACCATAAGACTTTTCCATTTGACTTGCTGCTGAAAAATTACATATGATTATTCTCTCTTTAATGTAGTGTGAGCTCCTTGCGATGGGATGTGATGCGAAGGGATGCCTTATATTTTTATTTCCAATGCCTAGCATAATGTTTTATACATAGTAGGTACTTAATAAATACTGCCTTCATTCCTTCCTTGTAAAATGAGGATAACAATAGCTACCTTTACTAACTTGTATGGACATTGTAAGAATAAATATGATATGTAGGGATATTCATACTGAAATCTTCCAGGAATCTGGAGATTCTTGAGTGTACATTTTCCTTCAACACACATTTCAACCCATTTAAAATTGAAAAGATGATATTGGAGAACGGTTCCAAGAGGAAAAAAGTGTGTCTCCCAGTAACTAACCTGCTAATGAATTCTAAATTTAGGTAGGTTTGTCCTCAGATATACAGACATCACACTCACACTTGACACTTTTCTAGCTTATTCCACCAGCACAAAGTTAAAATGTATCCTATAATGAGGCGTCGAAGGAAGGCTTTGTTTGAAAGCATTTGAAATAGCCAAAAATTCTATACAAATACCATCATGACCAGAAAATTGAAAATGAAGATAACCTTATAGATAATTTAACTCAATGCCATCATTTTGTAGATGAAGAAACCAAGGGGCAAAGAAGTCATAGGACTTGTACAAAGTCATACAACCTCACAGGCCAGTACTAATTCCTCTATATCATACTGTAGCTCTGGGTTAACTGAAGTGTTGTTTAGTGGAAGTTTATCGTTTCAAGTCTGAGAAATTATGCTTCAATCCCAACTCTTCAGCCTGCTTGCTGTGTGATCTTTATCTAATCAACAAGCTTATCTCAACTTCTGTTTCCTCATTTTTATCAATGCGATTGTTGGATTAGATGACTTCTAAGATTCCTTCCAGTTCTGTTATTTTTCAAATGCTTTATTAACTTTTGATTTACATTATTCATTTCTGCCAGATTTTGAGTTACAAATATTCTCCCCATTTTTCCCCTATGAACCGCCCCAAAATAGCAGTCCCACAATATATCCCCTCCTCCCATCTGCTCTCTCCCATATCTTCTCCCATACCCCCTTTGATATTTCCAGTAGGGCATGGTGGATTTCTATGCCCCAGTGTTTTCATATATTATTTCCTAATTACATGTAAAATAGTATTAATAATAGCACATATATATACGTATATGTACACACACACACACACACACATGTGTGTGTGTGTGTGTGTGTGTGTGTGTGTGTACATATATATATATATATATATATTTAAACATTTGATTTTAAGACTTTGAATTCCAGATTCACTCCCTTCCTCCATTGTCACCCACCCTTACTGGGAAGATAAGCAATTCAGTATAGGTTATACATGTGTAGCTAATGCAAAACATTATTATAGTAGATATGTTGTAAAAAACTGACTATATTTCCCTCCCTCCTATCCCACTTCCCACCTGTTCTATTCTATACATTGATCCCATCCCTTTTCAAAAGTGGGTAGCTTCTAACTTTCTTACCCCCCAGCCTGTGCTCCCTTCCATCATCCCCCCTCTCATCCCCTTCCACCCTACTCTCCAGTAGGGTGAAATACCCTATTTAGTTTGTATGACATTCCCTCCCTGAGCCAAATTCAATGAGAATAATGTTGACCCATTCCCTTTTGCCTTCCTATTCTTCCCTTCCATTGTAACCATTTTCCCTTGCCTCTTCTATATGAATAATTTACCTCATTCTCTCTCTCCCCATCTCCTCTCATTATATTCCCCTCTCACTTCTTAATTTCACCTTTTAAGTATCATCCCTCCTATCAAATTGGTCCTGTGCCCTCTATCTATATATACCCATAAACATATATACACACACTCACATATGTATTCATATGCCCATATACCCTCTGATATAGAGACATATATATATATATATTTCTATCCCCTTCGACTATTTTCATACTGAGAAGTTTCATCAGTTACAATTATTGTTATTCCATGTAGGAATGTTAATAGTTCAACTTTGACAAGTTTCTTTTGATTTCTTTTCCCTATTTACCTTCTCATGCTTCTCTTGCTTCTTGTATCTGAATGTCAGATTTTCTATTCTACTCTGGTCTTTGCATCAAGAATGCTTGAAAGTCCTCTATTCCACCGAATGATCATATTTTCCCCTGAAACCTGATACTCAGTTTTGCTGGGTAGGTGATTCTTGGTTTTAATCCCAGCTCTTTTTCCCTCTGAACTATCATATTCCAAGTCCTTCAATCGCTCAGTGTAGAAGCTGCCAGACCTTGAGTAACCCTAATTGTATTTCCACAATATTCAAATTGTTTCTTTCTGGCTGCTTATAATATTCTCTCCTTGATCTGGGAATTTTGGTACCTGGCTATAATATTCCTAGGAGTTTCCTTTTTGGGATCTTTTTCAGGAGGTGATCTGTGGATTCTTTCAGTCTCCATTTTGCCCTCTGGTTCTAAAACATCAGGGCAGTTTTCCTTGAGAATTTCTTGAAGGATGATTTCTAGGTTCTTTCTTTGATCATGGCTTTCAAGTAGTCCAATAATTTTAATGTTATCTCTCCTGGATCTATTTTCCAGGTCAGTGGTTTTTCCCATGAGATATTTCACATTGTCTTTTATTCTTTCATTTGTTTGGACCTGTTTAACAGCATCTTGATTTCTCATAAAGTCACTAGCTTCCATTTGCTCCAATATAATTCTGAAGGAATGATTCTCCTCAGTCAGCTTTTGAGATTCTTTTTCCATCTGGCAAATTCAGTTTTTTAAAGGCATTCTTCTCCTCATTGGCTTTTTGAGCCTCTTTTGCCATTTAAGTTAGTCTATTTTTTAAGGTGTTATTTTTCCTCAGTTAGGCTGTTGACTCTCATTTCATAATTTTCTTGCATCATTTTCATTTCTCTTCCCAATTTTTCCTCCACTTCTCCTATCTGCTTCTTAAGGTCCTCTATAGCCTATAACCAGTTTGTATTTTCCTTTGAAGTTTTTGGTACAGGAGTTCTGACTTCACTGTCTTCCTCCTATTAAATGCTTTGATCCTTTTTGTCCCCAAAATAGGAGTCTAATGTTGGATTCTTCTGTTTGCTTTGCTTCCTTTGCCTGGTCATGTCACAACTCAGTCACTTGACCCCTGGGCTTTTTGCCACAGTAGGACTCTGCCACCAGACAGGGGAGCTTTGTCCCAACTGCTGGGGTTTTCTCAGCTGCCAGAGGTTTTAGTTGGGTGCCCTCTCTGAGGCTTCCACATGCTCTTGTGAGCTGGTAGCACACCCCAGGACCTGTAGCCTAGACCTCAATCCAGATCTAAGCCAGTTAAAACAAGAGCAATTACCACTCAGACAGGTTGCTTTGTCCCCCTACAGTCTGCAGTCTAGGAGCTAAAGCTGCCATGTTGCATCAGGTGCCTGGCCACAGTACCTCAGAGGCTTCTAGCCCTGGGGGAAGAGGCTGATACACTCCCAAATACAGGATCCCAAAGTCCACACTGCACTGACCTCTCACTTTGTACTTAGCATCTATGTGTTGATAATTCTGGAAACAGCCATAGCTGCTGGTGTTTTAGATTTCCCCCCAGCTGCTGTTTGGTCAGGCCCACCCTGGGTCTAAAACCTCTGACTCCAGCAGGGGCTGGGGTCAGCTCTGAGAGTGCTGCTCTAGCCAATTCCTGCTGGCTTGCGGGACTTTCCTCAGTGGGAGGTTAGCATCTCTGTGTCATTTTGTGGGTTATCTAGCTCCAAAGTTTGTTCAGAGTCACCTTTTACATAAACTGGAGGAGGTGGAAGCCAGAGCCCTGCAGAAGTACTGTTTCTACTCAGCCATATTGACTTCACCCTATTCTTTACTTCTTTGCAGAGACAGAGGACTGTGAGTATATAATGGTTCATGTATTGCCAGAGTTTTTTTTAATGTGTTGGCTAGTTTTACTGAATTGTAACTCCTGTATTTTACCTGTATTTCTCACTATGTATCTATCACTTTTTTTGAGATACTCCCAGAGACTCCTTCATAATAATGAAGAAAAAAAGGAGAAAGAAAATAACCAACCTATTGAAAAAGTCTGGCATTATATGAACCATTCTGCACCCAAAGTCCCCCATTTTTGCAAAGCAGTAAGGAATAGGGAGAAGAGGCATCTTTGTACATCTCTTCTTTAAGCTCAGACTTGGTTATTCCAATCCCCAAAACTTGCTCCATTGTTCTGTCGTAGTAGTAGCTAAGATTTGTATAGCTTTTCCTTACTATGTGCCAGGCTCTGAGCTAAGCACATAGCAATTATTATCTCATTTGATCATCACCACAACCATAGGAGGTGGTGGTAGTGGTGGTGGTGGTAGTAGTAGTAGTAGTAGTAGCAGTAGCAGCAGCAGCAACAGCAGCAACAGCAGCAACAGCAGCAGCAGAAGCAACAGCAGCAGCTAGCATTCATATGGTACTTTAAGGTTTACAAAACATTTTATAATTTTTTTCTCAATTTGTCCTCATAATGACCCTTGAAAGTAGATACTATTATTAGCCCCATTTTAAAAAGCGGAGACTGAGGCCAAAATATGTTACATGACTTGACCAGGGTTATGTAGCTAGTGAATGTCTTAGACTGAATTAGAGCCCAAGTCTTCCTGTCTCCTTGTCTAGTGGTTTTTCTACTGTGTCACCTAGTTTTCACCTGTAATCTATCTCTCTAGTTTTTACACATTACCTATAACAGAATTAAAAATTAGAATACTCTAATACTACACAAGTTTTGTGATTCTGACACTGGATAAATGAAAAAATATTAAGATCTATGTTATATTGTTGTGTTATGTCTGTGAAGCACTAGAAGTACAAATATAAAACTGAGGCAATCCCTGCCTTCAAGATGATTACATTTTAATAGGGAAAGAAAAAATATATATGGGAGTGGTAGTTAGGGAAAGGAGTATCTAGGAAATTAGTCACAGGGTGATGTGGTTGTTTGTCCTTTGTTATTGAAGAGGGCCATGACTTAGAAGAGATGATGCCATGACTTGCAAGTGAATTGGATTTAAGTGAGAGAGGGCTGTGCAAAGTCACCAGGGATGGTAAATGGATTCAGAATTAAAGTCAATTGACATGTCCTTTCTACTTTTCCAGAGGAAGAATAGTAATGTGGAATTATTCATTTGCTCCTTGTCCTAGTCAAAATGTGTCAAGTGAGGAGGGTGATATCCCCATGGTGGTTGCAGGATGTATGAGGAGGAGATGGCAGGGTCTTGTAGGCTAGATCAAGCTGGCTAGATGTAGTGGGCTAGTTGAGTTTGTATTCATTCACTAACTAATCAACACAGCTCAGCTGAGAGTTGTATAGTTTCTTTGACTAAGTTGCCCCCCCCCCATACACACACGCTCTCAGGGACTTGGGGCATTATTTCTGGCTTCTGGCCCAGAAGTCCTGGGCCTCATGAGAAGGACCAAGGCAGCAGCAGGAGGGATAGCAAGACTGTTAGGGTGGATCAATAACAAGATGAGAAATACAGCCTAGGCATTGAAGGGTAGTCCATAAATCAACACAGCTTGCAAACTTTGCATGCCTTAGTGTATGATTTCATGTATTTTCATGACTTAATGATATTTACCATTTCCCATGCAACTTAGCTATGAGCCTCTGAACTTACCTAGTCTCCATGTCAGATATCAGGCATGTAGTCTATCATTGGACCCTCATATTAAACCTTGTAGCTTGGTAGAACTTTCTAGAACCTATACTGAAGAAAAAACTTAGGGTCATCTACACATCATAGTTGAGCATCAGAGCAGGAATTAAATGGGGACAACATGGCATAATGTCTACTTTAGAAATGGAAAATTAATACTGAGTACATATAAGTTGCCCAAGAAAAGTTAATGATAGAATACTACTAATTTATAAATAATACTTGAGTTTGATATTTCAAGAGATTCTATTACCCTAAAATGAGTTTTGTCAGACTACAGGGAAAAAAAAAACTCCTGTTGATTTCAGAAAATTGTTGTGTAAATGTAGATTTGGGAAAATTACATAACACCAACACAATAAAATCTACAAATGCTGTGCACTGGGACAGCTGGGAGAAAAGTAAGGAAGCAAAATACATCAAGGAAAACAAAATGAAGTGAAGCATAGCTCTGAGAGTCTGCCTGTTTTTATCAGCACCAGTTACTCAGTATCACACAAGGATTCTCTGGGGTTGGGTAACCAACAATAAAGAGGTTTTAATACTCTTACCTTCTCCTCTATTCCTCATCCACTGAAACCATAAGATTAATATAATCAAAGCATATTTTATGATCGGGCACAAAAGATTAACTTTAGGAATCACACCCCAAATTTTTATCTGTGATCAGATACAACATAAAAAGCAAAGCATGCTCCATTACTTAATCACAAACCATTCTATTGGATAATAAATGGTGACAATTATAATCTATTATTACAAAAATTCATTAAGATTGCTTAAAATATGCATACTGAAACAATTTCACCATGCTTCTCCTTGTCCTGAATCATCATCCACCCTCATAGTAACCACTCCATTGAATTTAAATACTACCCTCTGTCATCCCAACATTTTAGTACTTTACTTTGTGTCCATATATAGAAAATAAACTTTTAAAAGTCTACATTTAGATGGTGTGTGTACACCATCTCTCAATATCTACATTTCTTTTATTCTCTTAACTGGTTGGCTTGGTTTCAACTCTAGGTACTATGTCTGTCTAGACGATCAGTGTAATAAGATTTGAATTTGGAGTCAGAGGATCTGTGATTAATACTGCTACATCTGTGTTATGTTCTCTTAACATTTGCATTCTTTTGCTCTTGGAAAGTAAGTTCAGTTTTCTAAATTTTAGAGTCCTCATCTGCAGAATGGGGATGCTAGTACTTTCTAGTCTCAAGGACAAATATATTCCAATGGAGATAAATTATATTCTTCCTCTCCCTTTCCTACCCCTCATCTAACATCTCCATCTCCTGCCTCCTTGTTCCTATTGGTTCTCTTCCTTCCTCCACCTCTTTCCCTCTCCCCCCACCTCTCTCTCTCCCCCTCTTTCTCCCCATTTCCCTCTCTCTCCCCATCTCTGTCTGCCTCCCTCTCTTTCTCTCTCTCCATCTCTCTTTCTTTACCTCTTTCTCTTCTCTTCCTTTCTCTCTCCCTCTTTTTCTCCTTCTCTCTCCCCCTACTCCCCAATAAAAGTGACTATTGGGAAAGGCACTAACACTTGAGGGGATGTGGAGAGAAGGTGAACTGGAGACGACCTTTTGTAGAAGGTAGCATTTGAACTAATTATTGAAGAAAGGTAAAGATTGTAAGAGACAAAAAAATGAAGAGGGATAGCATTCTAGGCATGGTAGAGAGTCAATGCAAAGGCTGTGGATATAGGAGAAAGAATACAAGTTATCTAGTATGACTGGATTGTACAGTGCATGAAGGAGAATTATATGTAAAAAGACCATAAAGAAAGATAAGGGCTAGGTTGTGAAGAACATATAGCCTCCTCTGTGCCTTCTTTTCAGCTGTCAAATCCCATTCTGACTAACCTCTAAACCCCATCAACCACAAACAGAAAATTATTTGAAGGAATGACTTCCAGAGATAGAATTTATACTTCCTCAGATAAATCCGTGATCTCACCAATGTAGTATATATGTTCTTTCTAATGATGTGGATCATTTGTCTGCATCCTATGTGAATTTGTCCATATTGTCCCATGAAATCGGCTTAGAGGGTTCATCCAAAATACTGAAAGCCTTCCCTGCTTTCTTTTCATGTTGCAAAGATGACATTGAAGTTTATCCCTCATTCTCACCAAATGATCAGCTTATCTTGTTTTTGAATAGGCATTTTCTTTCTTTCAAAAAAAATGTATTTTATTGAAAACTTCATGATGATATGTAAAAAATTTTAACATTAAAAATATTTTAAGTTCCAAATTCCCTACCTCCTGGCTCTCCCATGCCTTTTGAGAAAGTAAATAATATATCAGTTATATGTGTGAAGTCATGAAAAATATATTTCCATAATAGCCATGGTGCAAATGAAAACACCCCTGAAAAAAAGAAACAAACAAGCAAGAAAAATAAAGTAGAAATTAAAAAAAAAGAATGCTTAATCTTTACTCAGGGTTGTTCAGTTCTTTCTCTCTGTAGGTGGATAGCATTTTTCATCAGATGTCCTATAGAATTATCTTGGTTCATTTTACAGATCAGAGTGGCTAAGACTTTCACATTTAATCATCATTATAACATTGCTGTTACTTTGTACTATGCTCTCCTGGTCACTTTCCTTTATATGAGTTCATTTAAGTTTTCCAGGTTTCTTATCACGCAGTAGTATTCCAACCTTTCAAAATCATATTCTACAACATATTCAGTCATTCCCCAATTGATGGACATCCCCTCAATTTCCAGTTCTTTGCCACCACAAAAAGAGATACTACAGATATTTTTGTGCATATAGGTCCTTTCCCCCTTTCTTTGATCTCTTTGGGATACAGATCTAAGAGTGATAATTTTGGGTCAAAAGGTACATGCAGTTTTATAGCCCTTTGGGCATGGTTCCAAATTTGAACAGATATTTTCCTGGAATTAACCTTTACTTGGATTTTTTTTTTTTTTTGCTTTTTGGAGGGCAATTGGAATTAAGTGACTTGCCCAAAGTCAGACGGCTAGTAAGTGTGTCAAGTGTCTGAGGCTGAATTTGAACTCAGGTCCTCCTGACTACAGGGCTGGTGCTCTATTCACTGCACCACCTAGCTGCCCCAACCCCAATTCTTTTTGAAAATTCCTTGTCTTTTATATGCTGTAGTAGCCTGGTCACTGTCACCATATCTCTCTCCAGTGCCTGCTGAGTGATACTCAATTGTAGTTCTTCAGAGATTGGAGTATTTTATGATTCATAGTCAAAGAACATCTATGCATATGGTTATTCAAATTTAACAAAACTAAAGCCCTTTGTAAGGGAAGCATTCTTGAAAATTTGAATATGTACAAATGTAAGGATTAACTTTAGAACAAAAATAGTGGGGTAATAACAAGTGATCATTTTTCATAGACAGTTTGTAATCGTTCAGTGGAGCTAAGGGAAGGGGTTATTTTTAAGAAAAATTTCATTTAACATATCTTTACCAAAGTAGGAATAGTAAACATTCTAGTTTGGGTTTGGTGACAAGGAATGGTAAGCATTTTAGTCTAAAGAAAAATAAGACTAGTCTACCTATTTCAGCAAAATATTACAGGGGTGAAATGTGTGTGGGCAAGGCATGTGCATGTGTGCATATGTGTGTGTGAGAGAAAGACAGACAGAAAGAGACACTATGACTAGGTCTAGGGACTACTTTGTCTCCCATAGTGAACAGGTCTGAGAACATTTTTACAAAGACCAATATATGCTCATTGGTGAATGTTGAAATCAATAATAGTGAAGACCTTTCTAGATTATGTGATAAATATGCCATCCTCCTTCACCTTTATAATACCAATGAATTCGTCTGAGCCAGTTCAGCTCATTCAGCTTTTCCAGTGGGACCTAAAGCTGTCTCAATCACAAAAATCCCTGATGTGTAACTGTCAATAACTCTATTGCTAATAGAGAATGTTGAGTACAAGGCTGCAGTGTAGAAAGAATAATTGGCTGATCTGGGGAAAACCCCAATACATTCTTGTATGCTCTAAATCATTGTGATAGCTATAAATAGACACCTTTAGAATTTAGAGAAAAGGTAAGTCAAAGCAGAATCTTTTGACATCAGTTCCTCTCCATCAGTTGTACCAAAATGGAATGCACATTTTCAGGGTTTTTGTAAATTTTAAAAATTTACTCTATTTTTTATTTCCTTCAAAGACTATTAAAGGAATAGTATGACATTAACAAAGGAACACTTCTCTTGGTATTCCCAGTTTGGAGCAGAAATTAAAATATAGTAAATCTAGTGAGAAAGGCTGGTCATTTAACATTTATGACTCAGTTTTACAGATTTAAAGTTTGAATAAGTAGAAGTAAGCAGACAGACCTATTCAGGCTGAATATGAATTCAAAAGCTCCTGAAGTCCTGTCGCTGATTAATCCTATTATATTCTGAAGATTCCAATGGTTGACTCATAGTCAGAATTGAAGTTCCCACTCCACCTCACAGGAAAACAAGAGGAAATTCATGTTTAAGTCATTTTGTTAAAAGACAAGATAAAGAAAAACTGAGGAATGTTTCCAATGATTTAATGGTGGATGGAAAAAGAAAAAATTCTCCCTCATGAGCAGATAAGGTTAAGTCTTTCAATTCGACTGGAAATATTGAAAGCTATTTATTAGCTAAAAGGCTAAAATTACAGATAAGTTAAATGATAAATCTGATTAATTATGATTTTTTTTTCAGGTTAGAGGATAATAAAATCTTTCTTTTGGAGATGTTCTGAAACACCTTGTAACAGAGCAGGCATTCTACACAGCATAAAAAAAGGGTTGTTTTTTTTTCCCACGGGCATCTTCTATTTCTAGCAGACTTTTAAAGCCATTTGGATACCAGAAGAGTTAATAAACCTAGCTCGTAAAAGTGCTTTTTTATTCATATAATTGTGATTTCACCTAAAAGGAAGAATGTCTCATTTATCAAATGGCATGGAGTTGTGTAGAATACTTTAGGGCAAAGACATGTAAATACCCCTGGAAATACTTAACAAGGCAAAATGTACATGCAAACATGAAACTACATCTTATACCCTCTCTTTTCTTTTGTCACTCTCATAAATGACTTTAAGGCCACTTTCACTGCCATATAATTACTTTAAAGGAGTGGCCCCAATGCTTAGACCAATTTAATCAGTTGATCACTTTCCAAAGTATACTTTATTTAATATAGATAATATAGAAAAAAACTATATCCTATTTTTTCTTGAATGTAATATATTTTTTAGAACCAGCCTGAATTTGTAAGACCAAGGGGAGTTAAATAATATTCACATATAACTTTGTAATTGTGTTGATATCAGGCCTCAACCTCAATCCTTCTATAGAAAGAATTTAATTAAGAAATTTGTCCCTTGTGTTACCAGGTTAGACTAAACCATGGTTGAATGGGAAATTATTTCTTTTTCTTTGATTTTCTGTCTTTAAAAGAGTGTAGGAGGAAGAGGAAAATATAAATCATCTGAAATAGTGTGTTATGGTTTTTATAACTAAGATTTCTTCCACCTACTAATTAGTCCCCTCAAATTGCTTGGGCTAATCTCTAGAGCTTGAAAACAGTTTACTCTACCACATTTTTATTAAGCACAATATACTGCAGGTAATTTTTCAAATAGATTTATAGGATTTATCAACCAAAAAAGAATTTAATGTGTACATATTCCATTTTTTCCCTTTAGGGGGAAAAAGCACAAAACTTCTCTATTCTATTCTTTCTGGTGCAGTAGCCTAACATCTGTGCAATTACAAAAACCTGTAAATTATACTTTTTTTCTTGTGAGTTAATTGCTGCAAAATTATAATGAAAAAGCATCCAAAAACCTACATACAAAGTAGTAGTAGGTAAAATTAAATGGTAAACATTCTAATTAGAGTGTAAAATTTTAATGAGATTGTTTTGACAGAAAATCTTCGAAATAAAAGCAGTGTATAGAAACTTTTAGCAAATGTTTTATTTAATTACTGAATTCCAGTAATTGATAGTTTTATCTCACATTTAAGTGCCATTATTGAAAACCAAATTTTTCTTTTCAATAAAACTTCTTTAAAGAAGCTTAGAAAATATTTGAAATAAGCTCCTTCTCCCACTCAGCCAGAAACACCCCCTCCCCACTAATTATCTGAACTAAAACCATCAAATGTTATGAGCTCAGTAAATAGCATCAACTAGATATGTCTGAACTAGGGAAAATTAGGTCCAACATTTTCCCACAGCAGGATTGTAAGATCCCAAGTAAAGCTTTCTCTAAACTGTTATTCTTATGACTTTACTGTTGCTTTCTTCTTCTTTTCTCTTAATTGTGAACACCTCATTCTAACTCTCCTAGAAATGTGTGAAACTATACCTCAATAAAACATTAGTTTTCATTTGTTGGGGCCAAATCAGAAGCATAAGGAATCGACAAAGATGTCCACACTGTCTAGGGTCCAGTAACACTTAAGATAATTAAGAAATGACCATATCACTAACAATGTAAATATACTAAAGTCAGTTCTTAACTCTCTTGGTAATGAACAATATGTTTTAAAACTCTCATAAGTTTCAGGTGAGAGGTCTGAGGTACTGTCACTTTGTCCTAAATATTTTTTTTTCTTGTTTTGGAGGGCGATTGGGGTTAAGTGATTTGCCCAAGGTCACACGGCTAGTTTTTGTGTTAAGTGCTGAGGCTAGATTTGAACTCAGGTCCTCCTGATTCCAGGGCCAGTGCTCTATTCACTGTGCCACCTAGCTGCCCCTGTCCTAAATATTTTAATTACTTTCATGTTCTACTACCCATGAGGAAGCAGTGGTATAGAGATGTGAGGAAGATGAATTCTTTATTTGAACTTAAGGTTTATAAGTCAGCATGTCAGTAAATGGTTCTCTCCTCTCTCTCAACTAAGAAATCAGGAAAAACAAAACAAAAATTTAAATCCACAACCTTTTAGGGACCTTTCCCAGATCTTTGCTTTATTCCTTTTTCTCTCATTCTCCAACCATTCCGGCATGGTAGGTAGCAAGTTTTCCCTGTCCTTGACCTCCTTGTGGGGCTTGTTTCATATTGATATTGTTTTGTCAAAGAACAGGTATAATTTAGTGACTTATTGAATATAGTTCCAGTTTTTTTTTAGAACAATTGGACTTATTCCCTGCCCCACTAACAGGGCATTAGTGTGTATGTAATTTTACAATGACCTCCTTTCCTGTTATCCCTCAGTGTGAGGTAGAATTTCAGAGTTGTTTTAACTTAAATTTATCTTCTCATTAGTCATTTGAAGCAATTTTTTATGTGTCATTACTAGCTTGAAGTTCTTCACTTGACAACTTATATCCTTGGACCATTTATCTATTGTACTCTTATTCTCATATATTTATATAAATTTTTAATTTGTTCTGGAGGTTAGAACTTTATCAGAGATTTTGCAGTGAAGTTTTCTAAATCAAGTGATTACTTTCTGATTCCAATTACATTTAATTTCCTTGAATGAATAAAATATTATTAATTGCTTACTATGTACAGAAGTTTTTCACTATTATTTAATTAAAATTATTAGTTCCATCTTTTATGATGAATATTGATTAGGTAAGACTTTTGCCTCTAATGCATGGTTGTGAAAAGTATCTAAGGATTTATTTTTTCTGAGTAAAGTCTTCTTTATATTAATGAATGAATCAATGAACAAGCATTTGCTAAGTGCTAACTATGTAAGTAGACACTGTACTAGCTGTTTGCTATATAAGGATAAAAAGACTGAACAATTCTTACCCTTAAGAAGCTTAAATCCTTTAGGGGAATAACCAATGCAAATAAAATTATATACAGAATAAGTTCAAAAGCATTGGAGTGCAGTCAAATACAAGGCAGTTTGTGAGATATGATACTTGCCTAAAGAGGAGAGATCATATGAATAACAATATCATTGTTGAAAGTGATACTCAAGTTTCTTCTTGAAGGAAGTGATGGGTTCTGTGAATCAGCTGAAGAGAGAGAATATTCCACAGATGGTTAGTGCAATGCATAGAGGTGGGGAATTGGGTTCCATGTGGTCAAAGGCACTTGGAGTCAAATAGAAGTATTTATGTTTGTTCCTAAAGACAGCAGGCAATCCCTAAGGTTTATTGAATATGGAAGTAACAGATTGTGATTAAAGAAAATTACTTTCCTTAACGGATATATAGGAGAGGATTATAGTGGGGGCAATCTTGAAGCAGGGAGATTAATTAGAATGCCACTGCAAAAATTTAGGTCTCAGACAATGAGGGCCTGAACTGAGGTAGTGACTGGACTAACTGGGTTGTTAAGTGCATGGAGAAAAGTAAAGTAAGAAGTGAAAAGAAAAAAAAAGTATAGTAAGAAAAGTAAAAGTAGGAAGAATGGAAAGGTAGGACAGGGACAAGATGTGGAAAATTTTCAAATGTCAGAGAACTTTATTTTTGATCTTGGAGGTAATGGGGAGCCATTGTAACTTATCAGTAGGGGGGAAAAGTGGCCACACCTGTGTTTTAGGCAGATGAGATTGGTTGCCCAGTGAAGAATTGCTAGGATTAGGGGGAAATCTGAGACAAGAAGACTAATTAGAATGGTGTTACAAGAATTCAAATGAAAAGAGGTTTGTTGTGTCACAGATTGGATAAATAGGATGAATAAGAGTAAAAAGAGAAAGACAAAGCTATTGTTGCAAGCATGGTGAACTAGGAATATGGTGGTGCTTGAAAGAGGAAAATTAGGAAGAGATGAGTAATGATTTCTGTTTGCAAAGGTGAGTTCAAGATGCCTCTGGGATATTCAGTTCAGAATGTTAAAAAAACTCTTGGTAATGTGTGACTGCACCTCAGGATAGAAACTTGAGCTGGATATATGTATGTGGGAATCGTCTTCATAGAGATGATAATTGAATCCATGTGATTTTATGAGATTACCAAGAAAGATAATATATATATGTATATATATATATATATACATATATATATATAAAGAGAGAGAGAGACAGAGAGAGACAGAGAGAGACACAGAGAGAGACAGAGAGACAGAGAGAGAGAGAGACAGAGAGACAGAGACAGAGAGACAGACAGAGACAGAGAGAGAGACAGAGAGAGACAGAGAGAGAGACAGACAGAGACAGAGAGACAGACAGAGACAGAGAAAGAAGACATCTGGAACTAGATAAAATTTAGCAAATGATTGAATATGTAGGCTAAAGGATATTACGATTTAGAGGATAAATCCAATGTTCTGAACCTGAATAGATTTAATGCTTTGGAGAAATATTAATTCCCAGATTATCAAATGTTTAAATATAGATGTAAAAGTAATGATGAAGCAAGCCCTGAGTGTTATCCTTACTCTGTTTCTCTCTCTCTCTCTCTCTCTCTCTCTCTCTCTCTCTCTCTCTCTCTCTGTCTCACTTTATATCTATCTATATTTATATAATATACATATGTCTGTATCTAAGGATTAAGAGTTGGAGGAACCGGGGGTGGCTAGGTGGCGCAGTGAGTAGAGTGTCGGCCCCAGAGTCAGAAGGACCTGAGTTCGGATCCGACCTCAGACACTTAATGCACACACAAACAAAAACCTAGCCGTGTGACCTTGGGCAAGTTACTTAACCCCAATTGCCCTCCAAAAAGCAAAAAAAAAAAAAAAAAAAGAGTTGGAGGAACCTTAGAGGCTGTCTTGTCCAACCTTCTCCTTTCACATACAAAAATTTAGGAACAAAAAGGTTAAGTGACTTACTCAAAATTATAAAGAAAGTAAGTCACAGAGCCAATATTTAAAACCATGCCCTTTTAACTCTGTTTCCAACAACCTTTCCCCTATACCACATTAATATTTATTGTATCATTATTGCTTTGGGAACCCTCCATGTTACCATTAACATCCCAATGCCTATTAAAGAGTTAAATTTAGATTGTTTCTCTTCTACCTGTCACTAGATAGTATTCTGTCATGAACTTGAAATCTTTATCCAGGATTCAATAGTGCCCTTTGGTATAGGGTCCATAAATATTAAGCCTGCATCTAGCACATGCTAGAATTGGAGCACCAAATTTGTAAAGGAAACTCCCATCTTCCAGGGAAAGTCCTGCACTGGGCCTACTTATACATTCTCTTTACCAAGGTGGTCATGTTTAAATATAGTTATATAATTTGAGCTACTAATATTTGACCCTACAGCTCTATTCTTCCTACAGTGTTAATTTCTTGATGATAATGATGATGGTAGGGGTGAAAAAATATTTATCTTTCACATTTGTGTATATGTGTTATACTGTTTAAAATATTTTCATAGCCATTATATGAATGAGCTTTACAGTTATCCTATGATACTAAGTGAGGATCATTGTCAATATTGCTTTTTTTAGTTGATGAGGAAGCTGATAGATAAAGATTGTTTCTTACCCAATGTCACACATTAAGTGATGCTACTACAATTTATATCTCATAGTCTTGATATTTTTTCCAGTTTAGCACAATGGTATCATTTGATATGTGGAACAGCTATCTATATAGATATTAGGATCATAAGCATCAAAAAGGAGGAACAGTATGCACTGTTATTCATTTTATAGAAATAGTAATATATCATCACCTATTATGGATGAATACATATCTCGTGTGTCCATTTAACTCTATTAACTCAAATCAACAAATATTTTGTTGACCATTTATTGTTTGTATTCTAATATTATGTGGTGTATCCCTTAATAAAACTATTTATATAGTTGTGTCATTAAGATCTCATTCTGAATTTTATCCATGCTCAAGTAAACACTTGTTTTCAAGACATGTAATAAAGAGAGTGATATGGTGGGAGTCATGCTATCTGGGTTCTCTTTCATATTCTATCATTAATTAGAAGTATGATATCATGTGAATCACTTAGGGTCACAGATTTCGAACTGGAAGGGATATCCCAATGAGAGAACTGAAGGTCTGAGAGATGAAATAGATTGCTCAAGATAGTACAGGTAACAACTTACAGAGTACAGATTCAAAACCAGATCTCCTGATCTCAAATGAACAATTATCCCATGCTTTCTCCCAAGCCCTCTAAACCTTAGTGTTTTTTTAATCTATCAAATTAGGCATTGGACTAAATTTTATGAAATAATGATTCATTCATTCAACAGATGTTGATTGGATTTCTATGTGTGATACATGTTCCTAAAAATTTAGGAATAAATAAAATAAGCCACAGTCAGCACACTCCAGGAACTTTTTTTAGTAGGTGACAAGACAAATGTGCAGATATTATTGTCTCTCACTGTCCAAATATTATTCTCAGTCACTCAAAAAGCATGTATCAACTTGGCCCCAATGGGGACCCAACTGGCCAGTTCCACAACACTTGCTTCTTTCCTCCCTTCTTTATTCCCTTCCTTCCTCTTTCCCTTCCTCCCTTTCTTTCTTCCACCCTCCCTCCCTCTCTGTCTCTCCTCTCTTTCTGTCCATGCGAGGAATCATGTCCTTAGATGTGTGTGCTTTACCCAAAGGAATATACATATTTTGATCACTGAAGCCTCACAAGGTATCTTGGGGTTTGGGGGCTAGATTTTTTTTCACTCTTCCCTACTCACTTATTTGATCATTTTTAAAATAAGGAACAATTAACTCTTTTGTTTCTTGTGGTTTCATCTATGATTTCTTGAAATAGAGCTCTGAAAAAAGAGGCTTTGATAAAGCCCATTGAGATTCAGATCAAGCTATCTGAACATGTCTTACCCCCAAATCCCTCTGGCTCTCACTGATTGACCAATAATAGGAACCAGGCCAAGCTTCACTTGATCATCGTTTGGGTTTTGGTGACTCAGAGGGAGTGTAAATGGCAATTGTTTCTGTTCTGGCCAGAAACCCTTAACATCTTCCCCTTTCAGTTTTTTTTTTTTTTTTGAGTTGACAAACCAGGCCATTTGCTGCTTCAATTCTTACCTAGCCTTAAATCACTGAATGGGTGTTCCCTCAAACAAACTGAGATCTGGGAAAGACCTTAACTTAAAAAGGCCAAGGTCTCTCACTGAATCTGGGGTCACCTCCAGTCATTCCGAACTGTGCCCTGCCACTGGACTCAAATGATCCTGGAGGAGAGAGAGAGGCTGGACTTTGCACAGCCCTGCCTCATCTAAATCTATTTCACTTGAAAGTTCCCCTCCTGATGTCTGTCATTGGTCCTCTTCAAGAATGAAGGAAAAACAACAACAATAATTAAATGCTTACTATTTGCTAGGCATTCTGTATCATCAGTATAGTATAACCAAAATTACCAAAGGTCATGAAGTCCTAGACTTATAATAATTCAGGCAATTCTCTGGGTTTAGCCTACTTAACCTGCAGTTTCTCATCATCTTTGCCCTTTAATCCTCAGCAATAGATAGAGTTATTTCTCTGATTCTCTCCCTCTGACTCTGGTCCTTGTTTCTTCTTATTGAAATGACATCACCTCCTCTTCCTGCCAATACCCAATAATGTCAGAACATAAAAAGAGCCACACTATTCAAATTACAGCTCTTTAAATTACTAAAGAAGTTCACAACTTCTTTAGGGGTGTTAATAACACAAACACAGAGACATATAAACAGTTCTATATAAACAATTCATTAACAAAAATGCTAACACTGATGCCATTATAGATCAGTAGCACACCTATTCAAAACGAAATAGCATTGAAATACAGCTTTTCCTTGTACAATCAAAGGAAACAAAGAAACAAAAAAAAGATTTTTGTATAGAATTCACAGGGTCTTCACCCTTATATTCTAGAGGGTTAGCCCGATATCTCAACAGTTCAATGTTACCATTGTCTAATTTCTTACCCTACTCCTGGAAATCAATGAAAAACAGGAGACAATTTGGCTATTGAACTCACAAGTTCCAGGTCTAATCATTTACCCTTCCTCTTTCAAACTTGAGATGAGGTCAGAGTACTTTCCCCACGCCTATATTTCTCTCAGAAGATAAATTGTAATTTATACAGCTGCGGATAATAGTTTAAAAAAATAAACAGTGGTCAGACTCATGTAAGTGTTATTATCTCTAGCTAGGTATTAAATTAGGATGTAGTAGATTTTTGAATAAAAAAAAAATAATCTTTCTTTCCATCTACCAGTGTTCCCATAGACTGACACAGGTACAGCAGAGAAAATAGAAAAAAAGGCTCAAAACATGTTATCAGGGTCATGGCTGTCACTGACTTTATTTTACAGTCATCAATATCCAAGCTTAAGTATTCTTTGCTTAAGGCCTTGGACAAATTATGGTACAGCCTGTCACAAAAGACTGGTTCAGGACCACATAAAATATAGGGAAGATTTCTTTCCAACATTTCTTCACTTGAAATGGAAACCTAAGAGGCAGATCCAGGATGGTGGTTGAAAAGCAGGCAGTTTGTTGAGCTCTCCCAAATTCCCCTCCAAACTACGTTAAGCCATGCCTCAAGATGAATTCTGTAGTGACAGAACACATTAAAGGATAGGGTAAAACAATTTTCCAACCCAAGATAGCTTATACGAACTGTAAGGAAGTTCTATCTCACTCAGGATATGGGGAAGTGCATCCCAGTGCAAGTAATGTCCAGGTAAGCCAGTGGGAGGCCCCTAGTGCTAGCATAGATCAGCAACCATGGCCTCATAGCTCCAGCATAGCTGACCAGCCTCAAAGTAGGTCAGCTGTAAGGCCTTGTAGTGCCAATGCAATATTTACAGTACCTATAATCACAATAAAGACTGTGACTATCAGTGTCTCAGGATGTTTGATCGCAAAATATACCAGATTCTCCAGGTAGAGGATGGAACTGAAGGATTTACTTAGACACCAGAAAACCAAATCCCAAAACCAGTAAGCCGATTCCATCATAGTACCAAAGATATTAAGAAGCCATAATAATGCTGAGAACCAAGCCATCATTTAGCCTTCCCACAAACCAATACAAGATCAATATCTACTCATGAGCTTATCTGACTCCTTGCCTGTGTGTCCTCTGCCCCCAGAGTCTGGCTTGCTCTCACTACCAACTACCAGCTTCCTGTGGGCTCTGCTTCCCTTCAGCAAAACTCTTCCCACCACAGGCTCCATGCAACTACATTCAGCCTATCAGGGGGAAGAGTTTATCTTTACAGAAGGGGAGGTCCTCAAACACCCCCCCCCCCCCGGTCTATTAAGGGGCAGGGAATATCTTCAAATTCCCATTCTCATTACAGGCCTCTAGGACCCAGCACAGCAGGCAAGTGGTCAAGCCCAGTGGCCCCTGTTCTATAGGCCTGACCAGGTCCAGAGGCCCCAGTGCAACAGACAAGCTTCCAGATCCAGAGGCCAATGAATATTTGATATGTAAACAATGTGACATTATGGATAGTGTTCACCTTTAAATCCAGGTGCACCTGAAGTCAAGTCCCAACTCTGACACATACTGGCTGTGTAAACTCTATAGGTCATTTAACCCCTTAGTGCTGTAGCTAATACTTTAAGACTATAGGTTGAAGGGAAAGTTCTGAACTACAGTGGTAAAAGGAATTCCATGACCTGGTAGTTCCCTATACCATGCTATCATAGTTTCAGTCTTGATTACTGAGCCCTATCTATATATACTAAAAAAAATGCTCATATTGTCTCCCTCATTGATATAAACTCATAGAGGTCAGAGCTTGCTTTGCTTTGCTATATATTGAGTGCTTTATAAATGCTTGTCCGTTGATTAATTGTTGGGTAAATGATAGCAGAGTGCCTGGAACAAAGAAAATTCCATAAGTGTTTGTTAAATAATTGATTCCCTTCTCAGAATCCCTTCTAGGTCTTGGCATTTTATGTCTTTCCCCTAGGTAATATGGGGATGGGGATTAGGACATTTCTGTTATGATGGATTTTGGGAAGGGATCTTAGAACCACCATTCAGAACCCAAAATGAAAGCAGTTGTATTGTCCTGTTCTCTGACTGAGTCAGTGGCAATGTGACAGGCTCTGCATCCTAGATGGCCAGGGTCACTGGGACAGAAAACAACAACCTAGATGTGCACAACCTAGTCATGTTTTAACCAATTTTTAAAATGTTGATGGCCAAAATGTATATTATGTAGAAATTTCATCCATTATATCATCATTGCTATGGCATTATCTGTCCTTATAATATCATTCCATCTAATATTGTATTATAACAGAATCAGTTGATAATAAGTGTAATATAAAAAGATAACAGGTTTAGAGTTGGAGAACCTGACTTTAAATGCTGCCTTTCCTTTGCAACTTCAAACAAGTGATGTCTCCTTTCTGGGTCTTAGTTTCTTCATCTATAAAATGAAAACACAGAACTAAGTGTTCTCTTCTTTAAGATTCATTAAAATCTCTAAATTAGTGGTCCTATAATAAATATATAAGAAAAATTTAAAGGAATCAGATAGGGGAGAAATGACTCTAGAAAGGGGATAACTGTAGATGACTGAAACACTGCTTAAATATCACCACAGACATATTGGAAGGCTTCATTAAAGTTTCATGGTCTCTCTGCAACAGTCTCTCTATTTAGAGAATAAGACCAATATTGATCTGTCTTAAATGAACTGAATAACAATGTTTGTAAAAAAATTTTTGTAAGCCTAGAATAGCAGTGAATATACATGATTTAAGAAGTGACAATTGTTCAAGTAATATGTTAATAATAGTCTGAATTAGGAAAGGTGCTCAGGAAATTGAGTGAAAACAATCAAACACTGCATGCTTCAGAAATGTTCAAAATAAGAAACCAACAAATGGGAAGGGGTAGGGGAAGTGTTAATTCAGAACTTGGTGAAAGCTGGGGAAATAAAAAATGAGAAATGCTAAGGAAAAAATTGTGTTTTAAGTGGAATAATTGGGAAGATTGACATGGTTATGATGGAGAAGAATTTGATGATGGACACAACTCAATGTATATAATATTATAAAAGAGTTGTTTCAGGTTGCTGTTTTATATACACCATATAAAATATAGAAAATCAAGTCATTTAAAAAATGAATACTCTTTGATTTGTTACTGTAACTGTTGCTCCTGCAGGTTCGGGAGAAACCATGAGCCAACACTCTTAATGATAAATAGGACTTGAGGGAATCGTTTCAAGCTATTTATAATCCATTATTCTAATAGAACAAATACGACTTGACAATTTTTACTGCTGTTCGAACAGTTAGGAACCATTTTCCCTCTCCATGGCTCAGGGTTATAGGTTTTCTAAATGATTCATTCAGATGTTTCAGCTAGCAAGGGGTGCCCTGGAAAATCACTTCTAATCAAAAGACCAAAACAAGAAAAACAACAAAAAAGTTACTCATGTTTATAGCATTTTCAGCTATACAAGACCATTTTCTCAAAACCTCATTATGTAGGTAATTTTATCATACCCATTTTTCAGATGAAGTAAATGAGGTTTATATAGGTTAAATGATTTGCCCACAGTCTCATAGCTTAACCCTCTAAAGCTTCTGACTGCAAGTTCAATGGTCTTTCTACTCTACTACATTGGATGGTGAATACATTTATCACATCAATTCATAATTTTATTCAAAATAAGTTCAATAATATAATTTTGATTAAAATTTGAAACTTTTCCAGGACCATTGGTATAATGATAACCAGCTTTTTGGTCAGTCATAGATAACTTTAAAAAAATTGTTAGAAGGTAGTGTGAGAGTATAGGTTAGTCACTTTATAGCATAGCTTACTCCTTAATGATACCTCCAGTCTTGAGTTTTCTTGATGTCTGGCAGCTCTGGGAAGCTAGAGAAATACTCAGTGTGTTAGATTCAAACACTTTCAAGAGGTTAGCACCATAGTGGCTACAATTTGGAGCTTGGGAGTCTGATCTGTGAAATCACACTTGTCTGAGAAATTGCTGCCATATAACATACTGATCTAAGGGGCTCTTAAGAATTCCTTTCATGATGCTCTTCAATTGTAATTATTATTGTTCTTATTATTTTATATGTTTTAGCATTTTGATAGTGCTTTAAAGGTCTCAAAGCACTTTACAAATGTTATTTCATTTTCCTCACAATTTCTTCAGCTGCTCCATAGTTTTAATATTATTTTTGTCACTTCAACAGTGCAGTCCTACTCATATTCACATAATTCTAAAATATATGTGTTAGGTCTCAGGGCACAAATAGTGAAAATCCAAACAACTTAGCCAAATAGTTTGGGGATCTTCACACTGCAGATAGGTGATGAAGTTGTCAGGTTGCAAGTGCTGGAGTCAAAAAGACCTGAGGTAAAAATCTTGTCTCAGACATTTACTATTTATGTGGTCTGCGGCCTTTGTGTTTTGGTTTTCTCATCTCTAAAATGGGGATAATAATAGTACCTTCCTCTCCTTGTTATGAGGATAAAGAGAAAAAATATTTGTTAAGCACTTTGCAAACCTTAAAGTGATATCTAACTTTATTATTATTATTATCATTATTGTTTCTGTTAATAATAACAATAAACTGAAATACATTTTTAACTTTTCAGATCTTAGTCAAAGACAAGATATGCACATAAATGTACATCCAACTTTACAGCTCACAGAGCAAATTTTATTTATATATTTAAATTGGTTTATCCTTAACTGAAATGTTCCAGGCTATACGTTAAAATGACTGATGTGTTGGGCGGCTAGGTGGCGCAGTGAGTAGAGCGCCAGCCCTGGAGTCAGAAGGACCTGAGTTCAGATTCAGCCTCAGACACTTAATGCATGCACAAACAACAACAACAAAAAAAACCTAGCTGTGTGACCTTGGGCAAGTTACTTAACCCCAATTGCCCTCCAAAAAGCAAAAAAAAAAAATATATATATATATATTAAAATTTTGCGGCGCTAGGTGGCGCAGTGAGTAAGAGCGCCGGCCTCGGAGTTGGGATGACCCGAGATCAAATCCGGCCTCAGAAAATGAGCACCCACACATAAATAATGACTAGCCATGTAACCTTGAGCAAGTTACTTAACCCCAATTGCTTTAAAAAAAATGACTGGTGTGGGCTTTTTGAAAAATGACTTTTGAATCCATTTAAACTGAATTGTTAAATAATCTCTTCTTTCTTAACCAGTACTGTGCTAAGGGGCTTCAAAGTTTTTATCTCTTTATTGGAGTACTACATCCAGAGCAGCTTTAAAAAAAATCCATGTTGGCATGGAGCAAGATGTAGGTTTGATCCTCCAAATCCCTTCTAAACATAAAAGGAAGCCAGAATTTTCCTTTTTAAATATAGCTTTAAACTATTGCTATTCTGAGTAGACCTCAGACACTAAGTAACCTCCTAAAGGAAAATCTATCCCCTCAATCACTGCAAAAAGCTTTAGCATAGAAATCTCCATGGCTACCATTACATTCTGAGTGTTTATTAAGAATCTACATCATATTAGAAACAAATGATTTTTAAATTAATGGCATCTGTTGCACTTCTGCAACATTCTGTAACTAGTCAAAAATCATTAGTATTTTTTTTTAATTTGGTATGACTTGTATTTATGTCAAGCATTCTAAAAATGAATCTGTTTATGGCTCTTATTTTAAATATTATGAATAAAAATTTGATAATATCATTTAAATATGATGAAGAGAAGCTTGTCAATATCAACTGATTCAAAGTGAAGTAAGCAGGATCAGGAAAATAAAACACAATGAATATAACAAAACAAATGAAAAGAATGACAATAAAACTGTTAAAACTGAATGCTGAGAAATTGGAATGACCGTTTGAGCTTAAAGAAGAGACATGGAAAGAGGCCTCTTTTCCTTATTCCTTATTGCTTTGCAAAAATGGGGGACTTTGGGTGCAGGATGGTTCATATAATGCCAGACTTTTTCAATAGGTTGGTTATTTTCTTTCTCCTTTTTTTCTTCATTATTATGAAGGAGTCTCTGGGAGTATCTCAAAAAAAGTGATAGATACATAGTGAGAAATACAGGTAAAATACAGGAGTTACAGTTCAGTAAAACTAGCCAACACATTGAAAAACTCTGCCATTACATGAACCATTATATACTCACAGTCCTCTGTCTCTGCAAAGAAGTAAAGAATAGGGTGAAGTCAAGATGGCTGAGTAGAAACAGGACTTCTGCAGGGCTCTGGCTTCCACCTTCTCCAGTTTATGTAAAAGGTGACTCTGAACAAACTTTGGAGCTAGAGAACCCACAAAATGACACAGAGATGCTAACCTCCCACTGAGGAAAGTCCAACAGGCCAACAGGAATTGGCCAGAGCAGCACTCTCAGAGCTGACCACAGCCCCTGCTGAAGCCAGAGGTTTTATCCCCAGGGTGGGCCTGACCAAACTGCAGCTGGAGGAACTCTAGAACATCAGCAACTGTGGCTGTTTCCAGAATTATCAACACATAGATGCTAAGTACAAAGTGAGAGGTCAGTGCAGTGTGTACTTTGGGATCCTGTATTTGGGAGTGTATCAGCCTCTTCCCCCCAGGTCTAGAAGCTGCTGAGGTGCTGTGGCCAGGCAGTTGCTGCCACATGGCAGCTTCAGCTCCTGGACTTCAGACTGTAGGGGGACCAAGCGACCAGTCTGAGGGGTAATCACTCTTGCTTTAACCTGCTTGGATCTGGATTGAGGTTTAGGGTAGAGGTCCTGGGGTGTGCTACCAGCTCATCAGAGCATGTGGAAGCGTCAGAGAGGACACCCAACTAATACATTCAGCAGCAGAGAAAACCCCAGCAATTGGGACAAAGTTACCCTGTCTGGTAGCAGAGTCCTATTATGGCAAAAAGCTCAAAAGTCAAGTAATTGAGTGGCAACATGAGGAAATGAGGGAAACAAAGCAAACAGAGTAACCCAACTTTACACTCCTGTTTTGGGGACAGAAAGGATCAAATCATGGAACAGGAAAAAGACAGTGAAGTCAGAATGCCTGCACCAAAAGCTTCCAAGAAAAATATGAGTTGGTTACAGGCCATAGAGGACCTTAAGAAGGACTTTGAAAACCAAATAAGAGGAGTGGAGGAAAAATTGGGAAGAGAAATGAGAATGATGCAAGAAAATTATGAAATGAGAATCAACAACCTGAATGAAAAAATAACACCGTAAAAACTAGACTAACTTAGATGGCAGAAGAGGCTCAAAATGACAATGAGGAGAAGAATTCCTTAAAAAGCTGAATTTGCCAGATGGAAAAAGAATCTCAAAAGCTGACTGAGGAGAATCATTCCTTCAGAATTAGATTGGAGCAAATGGAAGCTAGTGACTTTGTGAGTCATCAAGATATTATTAAACAGATCCAAACAAATGAAAAAATAGAAGGCAATGTGAAATATCTTATTGGGAAAACCACTGACATGGAAAATAAATCCAGTAAAGATAATTTAAAAACTATTGGTCTACCTGAAAGCTATGATCAAACAAACAACAACAACAACAAAAAAAAACAACCTTAGAAATCGTCCTTCAAGAAATTCTCGGGGAAAATTGCCCTGATGTTTTATTTATTCTTATTTTATTTTTTGCTTTTTGGAGGGCAATTGGGATTAAGTGACTTGCCCAAGGTCACAAGGCTAGTAAGTATTAAATGTATGAGGTCAGATTTGAATTCAGGCCCTCCTGAATCCAGGGCCTGTGCTCTATTTACTGTGCCACCTAGCCACCTCAGCCTTGATGTTTTAGAACAAGAGGGCAAAATAGAGGTTGAAAAAATCCACCAATCACCTTCTGAAAAAGATCCCAAAAAGAAAACTCCTAGGAATATTATAGCCAGGTTCTGGAATTCCCAGATCAGGGAGAGAATATTACAAGCAGCCAGGAAGAAACAATTTGAATATTGGGAAACAAAATCAGGATAGCACAGGATCTGGCAGCTTCCTGAGGGATAGAAGGGCTTGGAATACGATATTCTGGAGGGCAAAGGAGCTGGGATTAAAACCAAGAATCACCTATCCAGCAAAACTGAGTATCATGATTCGGGGGAAAATATGGTCATTCAGTGGAATAGAGGACTTCCAAGTATTCTTGATGAAAATACCAGAATTGAATAGAAAATTTGACATTCAGATAACAGAAGCAAGAGAAGCATGAGAAGGTAAACAGGGAAAAAAATCATCATGAACTTATCAAAGTTGAACTGTTTACATTCCTACATGGAAAAATGATCATTGTAACTTACAAAACTTCTCAGTATTAAAATAGTTGAAGGGAATAGAAATGTACACACACACACACACACACACACACACACACACACACATATATACACATGTGTATGTCTCTTATAGGAGGGTATATAGGTGTATGAATACATATGTGAATGTATATATATGTTTACACGTATACATAGATAAAGGGCACAGGATCTATTTAATAGGAAGGGATGGTGCTTAAAAGGTGAAATTAAGAGGTAAGAGAAAAATATAATGAGGGGAGATAGGGAAAGACAGAATGTGGTTAACTATCTCATATAGAAGAAGCATGGGAAAATGATTGCAGTGGAGGGAAAGAGAAGGAAGGCAAGAGGGAATGGATCTCATTGAATTTAGCTTGGGGAGGGAATGACGGGCACACTGAATGGGGTGTTTCTCCCTACAGGAGATTGTGGGGGAGGGGATGAGAGGGGGATGATGGAAAGGAGGGCCGGCTGGGGAGGAGGGAGGTTTCAAGCACCCACTTTTGACAGGGGACAGGATCAAAGTAGATAATGGAGTAGGTGGGAGGTGGGAGATGGAGGGAGGGAATTATACAGTCTTTAAAATATATGCACTATGGAAATGTTTTGTGTGGTTACACATGTACAAGCTATATTGAATTATTGAATTGCTTATCTTCCCAGTAGGGGTGGGAGAAGAGAAAGGAAGGGAATGAACCTGGAATTCAGAGATTTAAAATCAAATGTTTAAAAAAATATGTATATACATACTCTTATTAATATTATTTTACATGTAACTGAGAAGTGAGATATACAGGCACTGGGGCTCAGAGATTGACTATGCCTTGCTGGAAAGTCAGAGAGGGTATGGGGGAGAATATGGGAGAGAGCAGATTGGAGGAGGGGATATCCAGTGGGATCACTGTTTTGGGGTGGTGGGTAGAGGGAAAGATGGGGAGAAAATTTGTAACTCAAAATCTTGCAGAAATGAATGATGCAAGCCAAAGTTAATAAAGCATTTGTTTAAAAGAAAAGTTCAACTAGGGAAAAAAAAGAAGTAAAGAATAGGGAGAAGAGGTATCTTTCCATTTCTCTTTGGACTCAAGCTTGGGCATTCTAATTTCTGGGCATTCAGCTTTGATTGTTTTATTTCTTATCATTCTTTTCATTTGCATTGTTTTATTCTTGTATTTTGTTTTCCTGGTTCTGCTTACTTCACTTTTAATCAGTTGATATTACTTTACAAGCTTCTCTTCATTCATCATGCTTACTGTTTCTTGCAGCACTGTAATATTTCATTATATTTATGTTTCATATAAATATGTACCACATGTTTAAGCTACTCTCCAGTGGATAGAATCTAACATAAAAGAATAATGTAATATAAAAGAAAAATGCTTATGAAACCCTACATGTATCATCCCTGTATTAAGTTCTGAGCATACAAATAGCAAATTGAGACATTCCTCACTCTTATGGAGTTCAGGATCTAATTAGGAGAAATAACAAGTAGTGGCAGGCTCATGAATCATGGAAGATGTGAAAGGAAGCAAGGCATAAGAAAAATGGCAAGGTAGGAGGGCTTTAAATGGCAAATAGAATATGTTATATTTTATCCTAGGCATAGAAGGGATCTACTAGAATTTATTAAATAGGAGGATGACATAACCAAAGCTCTAATCTAGGAAGATCATTTGACCACTGAGTGGAACATAGACTGGTGTGGGAAGATGAGGCAGGAAGACCAACCAATATGTTATTGCAACATTACAGACATGAAGTGAAGAGTGTCTCCACCTAGCAGTGTCAGAATGGAGAAGGGAACATGTGCCAGAGATATTACAAAGGTAAAAATTAGCAGGTCTTGTTAACAGATTGCATATGAGGTGGGGTGGGAGAGAATGAGGAGTTAAGGATGATAATTTCCTTGTGGGCCTGGGTAACTTGGAGTATGGTAATGTTCTAAATAGTAAAAGAGGAAATAGGAAGAGGGGAAGGTTTCAGTAGGGAAACATAATTAGTTCATTTTTTGACATGTAAAATTAAAAATGTCTCTTGACCATCCAATCTGAGTTGTCCAATGGGCAGTTCAAATGCAAGACTAGAGGGTTGGATAAGTAGATCTGAGAATCCTCAGAATAGAGATGCTATCTGAATTAATGGAAGCTAATGAATCCACCAGGAGAATAGTATAGATAGAGAAGGGCTCAGCCAACATACATATGTACATACGTATGCATATATGCCTCCTAATTTGTAATTTTTTACCCCTGATGTAATTTACAGTTTGAACTCTGAAAAGCCTCTGTAGTATTCTGGGATTCAACTCCATTAGTGCATTGTCAAACATAAATGGAAGCATTTAGCAAATCTCACAATTCAGGAGATTTTTATTTTGTTTCGAATCTGTGCAATAAATCTTCCATGACACTTCTAAGGACCTTAGGTAAACACATGTTTCACTACTTTTCACCTTGTTTGATGTCAATAAGAAATGAATTATTGAACACAGTTATCTCTGTTGCTGCAGAAAACCTTCAACGCTGCATTTTGTTCACCTGAGTCAAGTGCTTTTGGAGCACCAAGGAACAATAGGCCCTGCAGGATCTCCTATTCTTTACACCTCTCTGTTAATTGTGGGACTTCATAAATGTGGTTGACTTTAGAAAAATCACTTGGGAAAAGCCTGTCTGTTCCCTTCTCATGTTTTAATCAGATACTCAATGCTTTTGTAGATCTTTCACATAAAGTTTGTGTAGAGGGAAGGAAGCAGTAGTATGAGTCACTAGCTGCTTTTATTTGGGGCAGAGGGATGTAGATTGTTTCCAAAATCAAGAAAGTCCAGTTGAGCTGTGGGAACAGGAAAACTGTTACCATTATCAATAATCCTAACAATGGCATGAGCTTCAATAAAAAGGAAAGATCGCCCAGACTTCCCTCTTACAAAATCAACTATAACGTTTTTTTTTTTCTTTTGGAGGGGAGAAGATAGGGCAAGTGTGAGGCTGCATTCGAACTCAGGTCTGTCTGACTCCAAGGCCAGTGCTGTATTCACTGTGCCACCTAGCTATGCTAATCAGTTATAACTTTGCCCTGGGTAACATTTTTTGACCTCTTCCCATTCATTCATTCATTTGTTTATCTGTCCATCTATCTATCTAAGCAGATGCACCTCTGTCAAAAAAATTACAGAATTCTGACAAAGGTTAACAACAATAATTATTAAACAGACAAAGTTATTATTCAGTAATTACAGTTATGTCTGAATCTTTGTCACCTTACTTGGGGTTTTTTGGCAAAGATCCTGGAGAGGTTTGCCATTTCCTTCTTCAACTCATTTTACAGATGAAGAACTGAGGCAAACAGGCTTAAGTGACTTGACTAGGGTCACACAGCTATTAAATGTCTGAGGATGGATTTGAACTTATGCAGATAAGTCTTCCTGACTCTAGGTCCAGCGCGCTATGTACTTCTCCATCTAGCTGCTCAACAGAAAATGGGACAAAAGAAATGAAAACAAAGAAAACCCTTCATAAAATACAGATTAGACTAATTAGCATTTATTTATTGCCAGGCAGATCATAATATTATACTAAATCATGCTTGCTGTAATATATTTATGGGTTAGATAAAGTTGGAGATTTGGGAGTTCTATGTTCTGCTAAACAGTAGTCATGTGGAAAGAGAAATGAACTTGGAGTCACAAAACCTGGGTTCAAATCCAACCTGAGCTGCTTACCATCTGCGTGACCTTAAGGAAGTCACAACTTCTCTGAATCTGTTTCCTCATCTGTAAAATAAGGGGATTTCATTAGATTACCTCTGAATACTCTTTTAGCTCTATCATCTAGTTAATCTAGGAAACAATCATCTTATATAAATCAGTTCATAAATGTCTTAGGGGACTTTATCTCAAAAGTTAATTGGAGACATGGATTGGTGGTCTGAGAAAGGAATGCTGTACAATTGGCACAGTGTGGGAGCACAAGTAAAAGGTATGGGAGAAAGTGATAAAAGTGATAAAATGAAACATTCTGAGGATAGTAGATAATTTCAGAAACAGGAGAAGATGAAGGGAGCAAGGAAAGTCAGGACACACTGTTAAAGGCTGTGATGCAGACCTTTAATAACCTTGTAACCGACCTGCAGTGAAATATGTTTTCCCAAGGACATTAAGGGAGACAGATAGCATCAAAAGACACAAGTAGAGAAGACAGCTTTTGAAGTTTTTGATCCTGGGTGTAGGAGCAATATATTTTTAGCTGCTCCAGATCTGTGGAACACATGCAACACTTAGAAGACTATAATCTCTAAGCTTTACCAATTATGTATTGATGTCAGCAGGAATCATGTATTTCCTAACTTTAAAGGTATTAAAATTATTGCTTCATATTTATGTCAATCATCAAAAAAATTCACAGAATAAAGCTAAAAAGGGCAAGCTCTCTTGATTAGTTTCCACCTTCTTTCCATTTGTTTTTCTTCTTTTGTTGTTGTTTCTGTCATATTTCTTTTTGTGGTTGGTTATGGTTGCTACTAAATATGATGTTGCCTATACTTGAAAACTTCAATTCCACACCTCAGAGTTCTTACTCAGAGTTACTGTAAGGTTTGTTCATCCAATAGCATTGACTATTTTTCTTGTAAAGATTAACACACCACAATGTCAAATCACTATGGTGAGAAGCCAAAAATCAAGCTAGAATAAATCCTGGTGTAATGAAAAGAACTATCCTGGTAAGCAGTCACTTTGTTTTCTGGTATGAGTTCTATAATACTGGACACAGGTCTTAATACTTTTATGGCCTTTTCTGATCTATTAAATTTGAAGGGTGTGGTTGCATGGAATAGAGGTGAAAGGGTACATTGAATAATTGCTATGGTCCTTTCCAGTTATAAGATTTGATTCCTTGAAATTATTTGAATTATTGACTCTTAAAAGTTAACCTAATATGGCCTAATAGCCAAATTGAAACAAGTGTCAAGGTTCATTGATTTTTCCTGTGGACTGAATTCTGAAAATTCATGTATAGTATCTTTTGAATGAACATGTTCTGTTTTCATGGCTCAAATTCTCATCTTCATCTCTTAAAATATCCAGTTTCTTTTAGAGTTCAGCTCGACTGCCACCTTCTACATAAAGCTTTCCTTGATCCTCTCAGTTGCTAATGCATCCCGCCCAGAATTATGTTACATTTATTCTTGTTCTCCCCCACTGTCTCTGTTTCTTTTTCTCCTTCTACCTCCCTGCATCCTTCTCAATACAATGTAAGATTCTAGATGGCAAGAACTGTCTCATTTTTTGCCTTTGCATCCCCAGTGCCTGACATAGTAAATGCTTGTTAATTTGTGTAAATTCTACAGGAAAGCCCTTATAGATTGGGGGTCAGCTGTCACATTCCTACAAATCTTGACTAAACCTTCTGTGTGTGTGTGTGTGTGTGTGTGTGTGTGTGTGTATGGTTTAACTAGAAGCTATTCTTTCCAGAGCCTTTCCTATCTTATTCATGCTGCTTTGAAAATATTTACTTGTCAAAATTTCTATTAAAACGCAGGTCTCAGAACTGAACACATTTTGCTAAGTGTCATGTGACTATTATCAAGAAAGATTATTGTTTCTCTTGTTCTCTTAAAACATCTTAATTAAACCTAAGATTTCATTCAGATTTTGGTTTGTCTTTGGTCATTATGTTATGCTATTATTTTATACTGAATAGCAAACACTGATACTTCTTCCATTTGACTTCTCGTCAAGTCAGGTCTTCCCCACCCTGAATTAGTTCATTTTATTATTATTTTTCATTTAAGCCAAGTCTTCACATTTATGCCTGATTTCATGTTTTAAATTTGGTTTCATCACTCCACTGTGTGGGTCCTGTTGAAAGGACTTGGGTCATGCTTCAGAATTATTAGCTCAATAATGAATTAATTTAATGTATACACACACACACACACACATACACACACACACACACACACATATATATATATATATATACACATATATAACTTATATGTCATATATTGTAATGGGGGGAGTAGAGTTATTTTTAAACAAAAAGAACAATAAACCCAGAAAAAGTACTGGAAAAGTTCCAGATAGATAGTAGAATAAGTGATCATAATTAAACCCAACTACTCCGTACTACTAAATAGAAATGCATGCACCAAAAAAATTAAAAAACAGGACACCTCAAAAAGATGTTATAAAAACAAGTCTCTTTTTCTGAGATTAAAGTCAAATTCATTTGTTTATTTCAGAGTTCTAATAGATTTTTGTCTGTTTTTAAACTGAGAGGCCAACAAAATCAAGAAGATTATTACATAAACTCAAAATTGCTCTAAAGGATTACTTTGCATGGAGCACATATAAGAGAATTTTAGAGACCAAGGGACAATATGGCATCTCAAAATTTCTCTGGATATTTTCAGAACAAAACATGATAAAACAAGCTTTTTCAGGATATTTACAGAAGAAGCCATAACTCGCTATCCTGAGGTTTCCTAGCTGTGCAGTTTTAATTGTAGTAACATTTAGAACAAGCAGTTTTTGATTCTTAGATGAGTGAACAAACTTTCCCCTCCCATCTCAGCTACTAGTACTCAGTTAGTAGGATTTAAGTCCTTTCTTGATTTTATTTCTTTGAAGTATAAAGGAAAACAATTTTAACTGGAAAAAATTCTTTCAGGAAAATTTTATGAATGATCAAAGAAATAAGTACACATAGGAGTGGACACATGAAAATGAATATATTAAAAAGAAAAAAAATGAGAAGAAATCTTTAGATGGGGTGAATGGGACTGCAATTGCAATGAAAATTGAATTGCTAGAATATAGAATACATTGACAATACCTTCAAAGTAGTTTAGAATTGAAATAAAAATGTAAAAGGACATCTGATATATATGATTGTAAAATTAAGTTGCTGAAGGAAATATTTAAGAAGTTAATGGGTGAATTGACAATTAAGAAAAGATGGTAGAAAATTTCATTTAAGCATTGTTTATTTTGTGGAATAATATGGTTCATAAACAAAGTATATTGATATAAAAGCAAACAATATAGAAAAACCTAGAAGTGGAAAAACTGGAAGAAGACTTCAGATATATTGAAAGTTGAAAGTAGTAGAGTTTTGTTAATAGAGGGAAGTGATTCACAAGACAATTTGAACAATTTGGAAAGTTCAAATTTAATATATTTAACATCAGAGTGAAAATCTTGTAGCATCCCATGAGGAATCAGTCTAATAGTACAAATATAGCCTGTAGCAAAATTGTGCATGTTTTGATGTCTCTGTTAAGAGTCCAAGGCTCTGTGATGATCCCCATAAAAATCTTGGTGGAAGAAAATCTAAAATATTATTGGTTTAAAAAATTGACTTTTCTTGTGATCTTAGTGATTTGTGTGTATGTATGAGTGGGACAGAAACATGGAGTAAGAAGTACATTAAAGAAAGAAGATATGTCTTCATAGTTCTACTATTGTATTTCACTAAAAATAAAACCTCTCCTACCATAACTATACATGGTATAGTATAAGAAAACAATGTGTTTCTTTTTGTTTCTTGTTTTACTTTTGTTTTTCCTTTAAGTTCAGAAAAAAATATTTTCCTATTAAGAAATCCAGAACCAAACAGAGCTTTGGCAAATTGGCCAAGGTGCTAGATCAAAGAAATCTAAATAAAGACAACTTTAAGTGAAAATAAAGCTCAAACAAAAATAAACAATCATGATGCTAATTTATAAATGGATGCAACATTTCTTTATTTTGATGAATTGAAAACTGAAGTGGTTCATCATAAAATGATGAGATTTAGGGTAGGGGTGCTCAAGACTCCAAAATACCAACATGCCAGATCCTGCCAAATGAATTTGACTCAAGTCTTCTCTCAGCCTAAGAAAAGTAACCTTTATTAAAAGTTCACCTGTATTGGACACAGAGTAAGTCTGTGCTAGAAAATTCCATGGCTGTCTCACACCACATGGAGACAAGATGGGGTCTTATATACAGAAAGGTTGTGGGAGGAATCTAGGGGTGGTCTAGGGGAGGAGGTAGGGTCTTCAGGAGGAGTCATATGAGGTCAGACTCCAGTAATGAGTTTGGGGAGGGTTTTCAGGAGTTAATGAGGTCAGGTAACTGTTGATTTGGGTATAGATATTTTGATAGGCTCAAGGGTGGGAAGTACATGGACAATAGAAGGCCAAACTAGTAACAAAGGTTTGGGCAGAGCCACCATGAAAGGCTTATGGCCTCATGCAAATGCATCATCAAATGGGACAATTCAATCAGAGTTCAAGGGGCTTCCCAGAGCCTATACCTCAAAGATTCAAGGAGAGCTCAAGGGGGTTCCCAGAGCCTGCACCTCATCAAAAACCACAAAAGTATCTAATTCAATATTTTTTCAATCAACTCTTTCATGCTGCTTTACTAGGTTTTGAGGACTGTATATTGTACATTGTGGGAGATTCTACTATAAACATGCTATGGTTTTATGTTATTGAGGAAAAGTAATATTATGCTATATCACTTAATAATTAACATTGAAGAGGTTACCCACTAAGAAGGTTAGAGTTGCTCTGGAGACCCCAAAATACCAACACTCTGGGTCCTGCCAAATGAATTCAACTCAAGTCTTCTCGACCAAAGAAGAGTAAAGTTTATTAAAAGTTCACTTGCATTAGACACAGAGTAAGTCTGTGCTAGGACCTTCTATGGCGCTTTCACTATTCTATGGTGCTCTCACCATTCTATGGTGCTCTCACAGACATGGAGACAAGATGGGGTCTTATATACAGAAGGTTGTGGGAAGAATCTAGGGATGGACTAAGGGAGGAGTTTGGGGAGGGTCTTCAGGAGGAGTTAATGAAGTCAATGAGTGATTAAGGGTGGAAAGTTGCTGGAGGCTACTTGGAGACTACAGACAAAGTTGGGCTAGGCCAATTCAAGGGTGGATTGATATTTTGATAGGCTCAAGGGTGGGAAGTAGATGAACAATGAACAACTAGCTAGGCTAGTAACTAGGCTAAAGTTAGTAGTTAGTAGTTAGTAACTAGGCTAGAGGTCTGGACAGAGCCACAATGTAAGCCTTATAGCCTCATGCAAATACCTCATCAAATGAGATAATTTAATCAAGATTCCAAGGGAGGTTCCCAGAGCCTGAACCTCAAGGACTCAAGAAGAGTCCTCCCAGAGCCCATACTTCATCAACATTAGTTTATAAACTATCCCTTTCCCCATTTTGTGAGACTTCATCCAATAATTCACCAATTTAAATGGGACCTTTGACTCTATATATAGATAAACAGAGAACCAGATTGAGCTAGACTTTCCCAAGGGGAAAACTCTCCTGTCTTTTTGTCACCTTGTCAAAAATAAGGGTGATTTGCTCTTCAACAGGGAAACCAAAGAAGTGGTGGAACCCAATTGGGATGGTTCTGATTTTCTGGCCAAGATTCCTAGAAGCAGCTACAGTCCATAAAGAAATTATTGTTGTTCATTTGTGTTAAGGAGTAAGACATTGGTGTCATTTTATATATGAGGAAACTGAGGCAAACAGGATTAAATGACTTGCCCAGGCTCACACAGTAAATGTCTGAGGTTGGATTTGTACTCAGATCTTCCTGACTCCAGGCCTAGTACTCCATCCACAGTACTATCTATACTGTATGTATACATTTGCCCTATAAAGACAATTAATATTCCTTAATTATCAGAGGGATATGATAAGCCACATCTGAAAGCCAAAACAATTTCCTCAGATGCAGACTAATCCTATCCCTTGAGGATTATTCCTATCTCCCAATGAGGAAGTAATAGAGAGAAGATATGGTAACTCAATCCACCTCATCATTAAAATGTCTACTAATCAGGATCATCTTACTTTTGTCACTGAGAGATATCATTGGCTCAATTTATGGGTTATTGCTACCCTAACAAATAAATTGATCATGCTCAGGTCCCTTGGCTATTTGACTGAGATAACCAGTGTGACCCCTTTACTAACAGTTTCCACATTACTGTTAATAAACTATTATCTTGCCCTCAAGAAAATTGTTCCTAGGTCTACCTTTGTTGCAATTTTATTTGTCACAATTATGCATCTGAATTTTATCAATAATAATACAATTCCGGGGCGGCTAGGTGGCGCAGTGAATAGAGCGCCGGCCCTGGAATCAGAAGGCCCTGAGTTCGGAGCCGGCCTCCGACACTTAATCCATACAAACAAAAAAAAAAACCTAGCCGTGTAACCTTGGGCAAGTTACTTAACCCCAATTGCCTAAAGGGAAAGCTAAGTGGCGCAGTAAGTAAGAGTGGGCTCGAAGTTGGGATGACCGAGATCAGATCCAGCCTAGAAAATGAGCACCCACCCAACATAAATAATGACTAGCCATGTAACCTTGAGCAAGTTACTTAACCCCAATTGCTTTAAAAAAAAAAATAATAATAATAATACAATTCCAAAAATCATTCTCCCTAGTTGAAATATTTTTGAGTCTTGATACCATCATCCACTGTGTTAGTGATTCCTTAGATCATGTCATTTGTGAAACTGATAAATCTGATAAATAAGCCTTTTATATAGTCCTGTAAGAAAGTGGGTATAAAGTCATATTGTTATATCAGAAATGACATGTTGGCTAGAGCTAACTAGTCAACATCTTTTAAGTTGATATTCATTAGTTTGTAATATTGTAAAAATGTAATAGACTCCCAATTCCAATAAGCATTTGGAGTCTATGGGTACCAATGATTTAGTTAAAGTGTCAGAATATGAAAAAGA